>JANHGL010026157.1:4914-25759 GCA_024611195.1 Ceyx melanurus | reverse complement strand
CCACCCCCTATCTGTGTTTTTCCTTTCTGTGTGAGGGATTGATGAAAATATTATCTGTGCTCCTGAACTTTCTACCAGTCTCCCTAACTCCTTGAAATCTTTTCTGATGGTAGTTAGGCTACTCCCAGAAATCTCATCATGGCCCACCTGAAAAATTACTAAGGGATAATAATCATCAGATCCCTAAATCCTCTCTTGAAATGGGTCAAGTGATACAGGAAATAAAGGATGCCAGAGAGAGAATGAATGGAGAAGCCAGAGAAAAAAATTGTTCAATTAAATAATATGCCTTGGTTATTTTATCAAAACAGACATACTACACCAAAACATCTTAAAAATACCTTAAATTTAATTCTTTAAATTTCCTCTGCATTATTATTACTACTTGTTTATTATTATTATTTTATTTTACAAGAAGCAGCACACATTTGTTTTGTCTGACCCAGGGGAATGTATGCTTAAAGATAAGTTATTCTGGCAATGTTTAACCCTTTATGTTATATTCTTCTGCTCTCATGATATTAACATAAGTACATAAGCTGCAAAAGGATTTTAGTAGTATGCAAGTAAATTTTTCTTGGCTCACAATACAAATTTATACATTTGCAACCAATCTAGCCTTCAGACTTCCATAACATCAGCAGCCTTATAAGTAGAAAATTTAGAACAAAAAGCTCCCCTGCCCTAAAAATTGTAGTCCTAATAAAACAAACAAACAAACAAAAGATAAAAATGTCATTACCAGCTTCCTCTACCCACACATCTTATCACAGACAACAAGCTGGTTTTACTTTCTATTTACTTGTTTTTCTCCAAACCACTGGAGACCTGTAGATCATTATCTTACAAGAACATCACCTGTAAATAGGACATTCACAAATACATTTAAGTGTATTTGTGTTGTTCTGGCTTGTTGCAGTTGTTTACCTGACTGGATCACATGTTGCTTTAATAATTTAAAAAAGAAAAGATTTTTACAGCAAAACAGGAATACTTTGCAACAGGAAACTAAGGCAAGAGATATATTTATTGCTTTTGTTTTTTTCCTGAAGAGTCCCTCCCCACACACATATACCTTCCAATCCTCTTGACTTTGAAAGTTCAAGGTTAATCACTTCATTGCATAAATAATTGCTTTTTCCTCATGGTGAAGAATCTTATGATGTTAATTTGGAAGGGCACTTGAGTTAGGGCCTGACATGAAGTACTTCACATTACACCAACATGATCTTGAACCATTAATCAGTTGGTTTGCTGCTAGTCTAGGAAAAGGCAATTGTATTACTCATACCTAAACACAAGACTGGTGCTTCCTAGTTTCTTGGCAGTTCTACAACTGATCTTCCATTTTGGGTGTGAATATATTGTTAATTTAATGGAGTTTGCAATAATCACTGTAACTTGAAAATTCTGCTTTAGTGGTAGAAAGTGATTGAGTATAAATGCATGCAGAATTCAGGTAAAACAGAATAGGATATTGAACACCATATATGGATTTATTTATTCTTAATGTAAAGGAGTGGAAACTTCATTAGTATTGATTTGGACTGTCCACTGTAAAATAGTATGCCAGTAACAGAGTGAAGAGAGCACAGTCATCTTTTGTCTACCATTCTCCCCTCATTCTAACTAGACATAGATATTAGCTAGCTTGTCATGCTGTGTATTTTATAATTACCATAACCCATAAAATCCAAATATGTTAGCAGGTGACATGATACTACAATTCTAACTTGTGTTTTCTAATGAAAATTATATTCTTTTTATTTTGGAAAATTGCTCCACAATACAAAAAGTTAAGTTTTAGGATCAAATTTTTAAAAACAGAAGCTGAAGAAACATTTGAGCAATGCACACTCTTTCTCCCATATGCACTTGGTTATATGACCACCCAAATGGTGCTTGCAACTTCAGTAACACAGATTGGTGGTTTTAATCAGATGTCTAATTTATGTGTGCTGACTTGAAGCCCCCACTATAAAATTCTGAATGCTCAAGTGTAGTTGACTGTGTTCTGTGTGTGTGGATATAAAACTAATAGCAACTATGAGTTGCTTGAGATTTCTCTTGGATTGATTCTCTAAAGTGTTTTGTATGACCTCCATATTTCAGTGCAGTGAATCTGAACAACTCTAACAAGTCCAGCTGGTAGCTTTTTACACTAATTTTGCTCAGCTAGAATTAACTGCTCAAGTTAGAGAGACAGAAAGTGAATACTAGTGGAATTAGGTCCTGTATGTTAACTCTTCTTTCTCAGGGAGTTTTACAGCATTAATTAATTCTCTTCATCTTGCTGTGTGTAGCTAAAAATTTTATTATCCCCATTTTATAGATGGATAAAATTAGTCACATAAAGGTTAAGTGATTTGTGCAAGGTCATGTAGTAACTCTGTATCAGGGCTGAGAACAGAATTAGAAGTCATAACCTCTGTTACCTTGGGCTAATGATGAGTTCACATGCCGTGTGTTATCCTTTCATAAATGACATATACTCAGACAAGGGCTGTCTATAAATTAAATATTTAAGAGATTATATCTCTTCATACTATATGTATCATAAAGGGATTCATGGGCACCTGATGAAACACTGGATTCTTCGCTACTGTTTATAATTAGCTTTGCCCTCTTTAGGTCAATACTTTTCAGTTGGTGACATGCATAGCTGGCCAAACTGCATTGGCAAAGTGAACTCTATATCAAATGCTCAGTTCATCCCAGTTCTTGGTCAAAAAGTCTGTGTACAACAACCTGGAGAAGACCAAATCAACCAGATTAGAAGAGTGAAAATAATTTCACTGGGAATGTCTAAAATTTAGTTCTTCCTCACGTACTTGAGTGATCATGAATGTCCTGTATACATGGAAAGCAGCATTTCATGCAGGGTCCTCAATAGGATGATTTTCCAAGTCTCTGAAAGACTGCAAGCTGTCAAGGAAATCTTCCATTGTTGCAACACATTATTTCTTGCAGTTGCCAGTACTGCTGGAGCAAATGCAACTCTCTGCAGCTGTCTTGCCTATATAATTCAGCAGCAATTGTATAACTTTGGGATGTAGGTTACACTTCTTGTTGCTTCTGCTTGTCACAAAATAAAAAAACGGGTCTATAGTGATTGACATGGCCCTGACTGGGCTTGTGGTTGAAGGGTGAGGAAATCATGACATTCAAGGCATTCATTTGTGAAGAAGAGAAATTATGTTTGTCAGGTTCAGATAAAGCTTATTGTTTCAACCTTGAGAGAAGAGATGAGATACAGATCACTAATAACTTGGCAATTTAAAGTAAAAAAAAAATAGAAGTGAAGGCAGTAAAAATAGGAAGAAAATTTCCCTGCTTTGAAATTACTTCAATTGTATTTAAATGTATTTCAAATTAATCATATATAGAAATGTGTGAATTAATTGAAAATAAAGTGCCAGAGAGTACTATTGAGTTATTCAGAAATCAGTGATATGTATTTTTCCATTTTGCACTCTGACCAATAAATTATTTTTCTTTTTTCTTTTTTTTTTTTTTATGTGTTTTGTACTAGGCACAATGGAAACACACAAGAAGAGTGGCCAAAAGACCTTACATCAAACACACTGAGATAAAATAAATGGTCAAAGTTGTATCTCATTGGTTCAGCTTCCTTCCCTTTAAAAAACACATTTATTTCCTTTTTTAGCACACTAACAGGGAGTGAAGTAAGTTGAAAATGGCTGAAGGAGGTGAAGAAACAGTTGAAAATAAATAATGAAGGGAAGAGGACACCAGAGTGGTGACGTGGCAGGAAAACTGCAAAGGCAGAATAGGAAAGAAAGGATGGAGCTTAGCTTACCAGGCAGGAAGCCAGCTGGAGCTGGGCAAGTACTTGAGAGTAGATACGAGGAAGGTGTTTCCCTCTGTAATTTAAAAAGGGCAGGGACTCTCAAAGGTTTGATCTTTCTTTCTTCTGAGCTACTTTGTCCTAGTGACCAACATCACTAAATTTGAAACAACAATCAGAAATCCAGGAGAAAATGGCGGAGAGTCCAAATTATTTCTGGTTCTGATGGTTTTGTTCCAGTGGTTTCAAACTACCTTCCCTCTTCCAGCACATGTACCTGCCCCAGATCACCTACTTCTATTACTTTTAATCATTGCAGAGATACTCTATTATTGAGGTGATTTTATTTTGTTAAGCTGATTTAGTCAGAAATGCTGAGGGGAGGGTGGAGGATGCTGGTGGAAGGAGGTATGCATTTAATACTGATGTGATGCCTTTAAGATCTGAGATAAAGCACTACCATTACCTTCTCATACCTTTGCATTACAAGCCATTACAGAATGACACAGTGCAGAAAGGCTGTTAGAGAAGGCTAATGCCTATACAGCTGGTGTAATGAAGAAATGGGAGGCTTAGGTACAGGAAACCACAGCTCCAACAGAAGGAGCTGAAAAGATATAGATAAGATTAGTGACATATGTAAAGGCACAGATAATGTGTGACAGAGTCTGCCCAGCTGAATAGGCTGAAGCCAGCAGTAATAGGAAGCCCATGTTCTCCCTAATCCTCTCAGATAAGCTGTTCCATCCAGAATTATCAGCCAACAATCTTCAGGGTATCAGGCTGAAAATGAAGTTTCAGACTGCTTTGATTCCTCATCCATAAATGAGAAAGTGCCTGAAGGATCTTTATTTATTCTTGCTCCCTCCGAAACACTCTTCAAAAAGTGCCAATATACTAGCAACAGATGCATAAAGCCTCGCTTACTTTGATTGACAGAACATGATATAAAGCAACTCTCACTTGACATTTCAGTTTCATAAGACTCCAAGCAAGTGTATGTGTGTGTGTGTAACTTTAAACTTCACACGGAAATAAAAGGGTATATATGCAAACTTCAAGAGAATGTTTTCTGAATAGAGTATAAGTCTTCCCTTGTTTCAAGATCTTCTATGACAAGTAATTTCAGTATATCATTTCAGCTCCATGTTTATTAAATGCCTGCAATATATGTATTTTAGGCTTTTGTAGAGTTACAAAATAATTTATATGTATGTCCCCAGGAAATATGTTCAATTTTAAGAGAAAAAGTACTTTAGAACAAACTTTCAAAATATGAATCAGTGTGAAAAGGAACACAGGTTCTTGACTCCTTTCAAATAAATTAAAATTACCAAAAAAGGTACAGTAAGAAATTCTGTTTTTTTGTATTTATCTTAGTGATTATTTTAACAGTGATAAGGGAGAATGCTGGTGCCCACCTGTAATGTTATCTCTTTTCCTGATGTAACTACTTTAGTCTAACTTCCCTGAGGATGCTGTCTGGGCAGTGTTTACGAAAAATATTTGCAATACATCCTTATCAGCTTTTATGCTTTAATACATACACATGGGTTGCCTCAAGCTTCCAGTGATACTATATACTATGCATTCAGAACATTGACAATTCTTGGGAATTAAAGAATTAATACCTGGAGAAACTGTTTGAAAGAATCTATCACCCTCAACCCTTTATAAGCAGATGCATCCGTTTTTTTCTAATGGAATGCTTTTCACTTCTAAAGCAAGGAGAAGAAAAGACTACATGTGTGAGTTTTGTTGGAGGAAAGAACAGAACCATGATCAAAGGGAATTAACAAATTTCTTACTTTTTATTTACAATGGACAACTAAGGTAATTCACTAAAATATGACAAGTGGAATAATATGAAAGGGAAATTATTCTTAAATATCAGCATGAAACTTTTCAAATAAAGGGAAAATAAATGTAGAAAGGGTATTCCTATGTTTCTTTCCTCTTTTCTCATTTTACCCTACAATAATCTGTAAGTTACCAGCCTCCAATCCTCAAGAAGTACATGGTTCTGCCCAGTGTTTTGCATTTTCCCTTTTCCTTTGTTCTATTGGCAGACTGTAAAAAACTTCTGTTTACCATATATGTACATTAACATATGCTAAAGCATGGTGGAATGTCATTAACAAGTGAATTACAAAATTACATACAAAAACCAAACTCATTACTGAATGCAGGGACAGGGCTAACAACACTTTCCAAAGCAAGGAATCCTGAGAGAGAATCCTGTCACAGGGGAGTGAAGTTCAGCTAAAGCAGAGTTGGAAGGTGAAAGAAAGAGGGTAAGATTAAAAGACACGTAGGTTGAAAAACAGATACTTCATCTTCAGATGTAGACATAACATGACTTTCTTGTATTTCCTTCCTGTCCTTCACTACTGGACCATGCATAACTTTTCTGAATTCTTAAAACTGATAGCTAGAAAAGAGGAGACCTGTGACTAGCTTTTTATCACAGTATCTTATAGAAAAGTAGAAATGTAGTTTTGTTCTTGCTTTATTAACTAAAGGAGAGTAGGAAAACTCTTCCTGCTACTGGACTTCTGTTTATTAAAAATATTTTAAAAAAAGTAAGAAGCAAAATAAGCTAATATTTACAGTGTTAAGTGTCACTGCTAAGCATTGTAGAACAGATGCTATGAGTAGTGTCCTCATTTATGTTTGGAGTCATGAGACAAAGTGGGTTCTCAAATGCAAGTCCCACCAACATCATTGGGGATTGTACTTAATGCTGGAACTGGATCCTTTCTATGTATCTTTAGGCATGTTATCAACTCAATTACTGGACTTGAACAGATGTTGACCTTTTTAATTCACAGGTGGCAGCATTTGTAAATAGACTAAATACAAGTCTGTAGGGATTGCTTAATATCCTCAGCTACAAATGATCCTCTGTACATTGCAGCTATACATTTGTCTATGGATATGAAAAAATTCCTTGAAGCATTATATTTAAGTTAATAGTATTCCTCAGCCATGCTTCAGAATGAGCTTCTACTGCCATAGATCAACATCTGAAAGATGGATCTTTGGGTGTGGGTGAGTCCCTGCTTTGCCCATACATCAATTGTCCAACCCTATGAGAAAGGGCATAACAGAAAAAAAAAAAAAGAGATTGAGGGAAAAACGATGAAAAGGATAAGTCTTGTTGACTTTAAACAGACAGAGATATTATTTTAAGGATAAACAGGACATGTCAAAAGATTAAGGAAACCACAGGGTTTCTCAAAGCCTTTGGGCAAGGCTGCTCCTTTCACTCATGTGGGCAGGTTAGACAAGGTGAAAGCTTGAAAACCTCCACCTGTTTGTACTGCCAAAATTTAGTTAATGTAACTGATGCCTCCAGAACCTCCTGAATAGTGCAAAACGCCTACTTTCCAGAAGTGCTGACATAATGGCTACAACCTGAACTCCAAAGAGAGGGGGCGGGTGAGGGAGGGGGTAGGTTTGGGTGTGGGCAAAGAAAAAAAAAAAAAGGATCTCCAGCAAAGAGCTAAAGGGTTAAAATAACTTGAAATGCCACAAAAAGTGCTCCTACAGTTTTAAAATGTTAATCAGGTTTGAACGTGTAAGTCATCCCCTGCTGATAAAGAAAATGAACACAGGAACAGAGGAAAAATTGAAGTTTCCAAATTAAGAATCTATGTGGCTTTTCATCAACACTTGGTAGGCAATCCAAATACTCAAGTCTGTCATCCAGCAGAGTGGTGGACATTTTATATACATGCATTTAGAACCAAGATACCTACCTGTGTTTTTTCAGTAGCTATTTTTATTAAGCATGTGCTTGGGGATGACAAAGGAGAGCATTGAGACATTCAGAGGTCTCTCTGAAAGTGTCTGAACTTACTGATTGCTTTCATTGCCAATTACCACCATTCTAAGACAGATATTCCCAAGGGAACTATTGCCTACTCTACATTCTTTGCTCTGGCTGACATAAGAGGAGTAAGGGTGAATGAAAATGGGAAGTTGTCACTACTCTGTGTGTATTAGCAGAGAGAAATCCTGTCTTTCTGTCCTGCCACAGATGCTCCACTGCAGAAGGGAGTGCCCTTTAGATTGTACTTCTCTAAATGACATCGGCTTTACCCTGCAATACAGATGTGAAGAGAGCTTTGCCACTATTTTATGAGGGATTTTTTTTCTCAGGCTAACTTTGTCTTGGTATTGTTTGTTCCTTTGATAAGGTACAGAATTAAGGATGCTTAATGCTGCAGGTACCAAGCTGATGACAATCCCATTCAGGGAGGAAGTTTTCATCATAAGAGCAGCATGGCATATTTTTTTGAGTTGATCATCTTATGTAATGAATTTAGGGGGAAGTATAAGAACCAGCAGAGATTCAGCACATTTTACTTTTACTTCAGTCAAGAAAACATCTTAAACTCCTTACATAAAGACTAATAAACAGATGATTTTTTTTCTCATTTTCAACTGGCATGTGCCTTCTGCTTGTTTAAATAAGTTGCACTTTGTAAATTCAGAATTTGTAAACTCAGATTGGAATATTTCTCAAGGCCTCAAGCAAACACCTCTGTTTTTAACATCCTATTATGAATGGATGAAAATCTAAGCTAATAACTAATTGTCACCCTCACAACAGTGGCATTCCTGACAAGATTAAAAAGCAATTTTCTTCAATGGATGTTTACTAACATTAGCCTAAAGTGGACAAATGAACAAGTAAGGAAGCAAAGTATGATTGTACATTAGAACTAGGGATTTTAGCAATACAAATCAGAAAATACAGTAAGAGAGAAAAGACACAGGCAGAAAATGCATCATATTAATGTCACATAAAATCCACTGAGGAAAATGCTATGAAGTAAATGCCTAAGTGATTGAAAAATGAGCATTTAGTTTCATGCTCTCTGTGAACATTGCACAATCTTTCTTTATCATTTATGCCCAAAATATTGTGTACTGCCATAGCGTATGTGAGAGTATATGTAACAAATAACTAGCAGAAAGCAAGTGGTATCTCTTTCTCTTCTTCCAGGAACATGCTAATATGAGCTCAGATACAAAAGTTTATCTCCTTTTAAAGAAATAATGTAAATACTGTTATTCCTTTTGATAAACATAACCCTTTAAGGAGCTATCAATATAAACCAAAATTATGCAGGAGATAGTATAGCTGATCATGTGAACAGTTCATTTGTTCAACTTCTCAACAGTTGCTTTGAGTGCATTGTCTTTTAGCTCAGAGAAAAAATATTTGTGTTCACTAAAGACATTATGCTACTTTCCAAGGAGATGTTTGTGAACCTCACTGTCACACCTAATTTGGGTATTGAGGTCTACCTAAACTTCCCCATGTGATTTGCCTGATACTGTTCTCCGCTTCCATTTGTCTCCTGGAAGGCTATGTAGAGAAGTTCTGTGTGGCTTAATAATTATCACATTGTGTCTTGTGCTATATGTGGCTCCATTTCAATGAAGAAATTAAAGATTAATAATATCCCCTATGTTTTCTGGATTTGTTTTCACTTTCCTGAAGTTCTGTGTGCCTTTAAAAGGACACTGAGATTATGGGGCAGTAAAAATTCAACTTTCTCTGACTCATCATCAGCATTGATGGCAACATGAAGATGCCATTTACACAGAAATTAAGGCTAAAAAATCTGAATAAAAGATACCAAGAATTTCCCCTGTTAATTAGTGATGACTGCAGCGACAATGTGACTATAAGGTTGTCAGACAAATTGATATGGACATTACTAGCCACTATACAAGTTGTGATAGATCCTTTAGTAGCAGGATAGCAAGATCAATCACTCATTTCAACCAAAGAGACAAGAATGGTCTAGCAAAAAGAAAAAAACAAACAAAAAATTTGAAAAGCAGTAGATACTGCATGTCCAGTGCTGAGTCTACACTGCAGTACAAGATGCAACTGCAATTTGTGTTGATGTGGTTAAGCTACCTTTAAATTTACTCTGATACCAATGGCAGTGCAACTGCAACTATGTAAACTTCAACTGGTTAAAGGCATTAACCAGATTAATTTGCCTATGGTTTATACCTTGCACTGAACTCCAGTGCGCCACTGAAACAGCATTTGTTCACCAAACAAGTTTACTCAAAACAGAACATTTCCACAAATACTGCTGACAGACCTGGAGTGTGATATTTTCTGCCACTGACCAAGTAGTATAAATCATCTGGAAAACTAATCTAGGAGTCTTGTGAGGATTCCCCATTTTTTTAAAGAACCTTTTCAGATCATGGCCACTATATAACCTTTTTTTTTTATGAGTGATCCCACAGTCTCAGGTATTCAGCAAAGACAGAACAGTTTTTGATGGCTCCTACTTAGGCCAAGGCCAATCTGGCTCCTGCCAGTCCCAAAATCACAGGAGTGCAAATGTAGATTCAAGACACATTTTCCACACCTTTCTTTGCAGTTCAAGCAGACAAAGGGCTTACCCAGCAATTGTGTTGCTACAGGTTAACTTGGAAAAATCTCTTCTTATATCATTTAGAAATTGGATTTAAAACTAAAAGGAAAATATTTCATAGTTAGAATGTGGTAGTTGAGAACAGAAATCTTTAAATCTAGGAATAGCTAAGTCTTGACTGCAACCTTGAATGTACTCTTTTTCCTTTGTTTATTTTTCCTATTACTGAAGGAAGAATCATTTCTCAGGGACTTACACTTATTTATAACACAGTATTTAATCAGTTCAATCTATCCCTTACCCTAGCAACAACAAAACTTCTATTCAGAACACTGAACAAGAATACATTAAAAACATGACATAAGCCCTTTAGAGGTTTTCAATTATTAGTTTTCTTGCATTGCACAAAGGTACAAGCTGTCATTGTAGAGTGGCTTTTTAAAATGCAGAGTATGAAATAGAAGTGTTTCCTTCACATACAGCCTTTAAGCACAACCACCGAAAATTTAAACTCCATTCTTTTTAATCTTCTTGATTCTTTAATAACTCCTGACTACTACTTAACCCAACAATCAGGGAAAAAAAAAAATAAATAGATTCAATAGATCGAAAATTTAACAATGAAAGGCAGCAGAGTCCACAGGGCAGTATATGTATCTTTGGGATGCTCCATTTCTTTTCCAGGCTGTGCCATTAGTTCCCCATGTTGCCACAAACAGGTCATTCCATTTGGCTACAGCTGGCTCCCTGCTGTGCAAATAGCAACAACACCACTTGCTCATGTTTAAGATCTTCTTAGAAAATCAACTTGCATTTACTTGTTAAAAACTTAGATTGATTCTGAAATTCAAATCTGAAATCCTTAAGAGTATTTCTAATGGAAGATAATTCATAATAATAAATATTACTGCTAATAAGAATTAAAGTGAGAATAGTTATGTACAATTTCTTTAGATCAGCACTTTCCTTTAAGTGTATAAATGCTTTATAGTACATAAATTTATTTAAAGTTATCAATAAAGCAAAATGAACTCATCATCTAAACTTGCTCCTATTGTTGAAAGCTACATATATCTATAATTCTAGTGTGGTGATGGAGTCTAGAAAATGTCTTTTAATATAGGACATTTGTGATCATCACATTGAACATTATTATTAGTCTTTGCACTAAGGAGAACAATACAAAAAGAGAAAAAACCCAATACAAAATAAAACCAAAACCAAACCAAACCAAACCAAAAACAAAAAAAAAACACCACCACAAAAAAACCCCCACCAAAACCTACCAACTGTCACCTTTAAAAGAGTCACAGACTAGACATGGAGTTTAGAGATTCCTGCTACATCTTTCAACTTCAGCAGGTAAAGATGTCCTTAACCATAGTGACTGGGAACAGTCTGCTTCTCACTTCTGTGGAAATTAGTACTCCAGCATCAGAGTGTGAAACACCCCAGATCATCATATGGAGTTTATCACATAAACCCTGCTAAAGATTGCATAGAAAGTAATATCACTATTTCTGAATTTATCTCATACTTTTGTAGTCAGTCACTCCTGGAAATACGATACAGGACAAATACCTTCTTTAAAACTTACACATTGTATTTTACAAATGCTGATTAGTAATTTCTGCAATTAACCCAGCAAGCACTTTAGTGTCAGTTTAAAAAGATCACAACTAATTTTTTTTTAATTTAATTTTTTGTCTGCAACAGTACACTACTTAAAAGAATTAGTTATTTCCGAACCTATCATAACTAATAGTAAAAATCAGAACAGTTTTATATATTTTGTGAAATATTAGCAAATACGCTTCAGGAAAATTCAGTAGAAACTGGTGTAAAACAAGAAGTACTATGCAGATATGTTTTCAGCCATATGTTATGTTGTTTTATTTTTCAGCACATGTCATCATTAGTTTGCTTTTGATATGATCAAAGAAACATACACATTCATTCAAATAAGGTATAAAGAAATCTGTTCTATTTTTCTTTGGTTTTGAGCCCTTCATTTTTATCCATTCTTTAAACAAGAAATCAAGAGTGTTCTCATGGCTAAGATGTGTATCAATTAAAAGTGAACTACTTACTACTACTGGAAAGCTAATAACTTCAAGACCTTCTAGATATGCATATCAATGGTAGGAACCTGATTGAATCCCAGGGAGTAACTCTTGTTTATTACAGAAACACTCAGACCTAGCACTCTAGTGTAGGAAAAATACATAAACAGATAACCAGATTCAATGGACTAGTGAACTAAGCCTGTAATGTAATTCCTGTACATATTCTGGGATTTTATTAATGGCTAGAGGTACACATTATTATATAGTATTCTGCTTTTCTGCTCTACGCCTGCGCTACACAAAACTGCAAGGTGAAAAGATCTTTGATTTTCTTAAGGATTTGCAGTAATAATGTAAATCTTCTAGTGTCTACAAGTGCAAAAAAATAGAGTTTGATGTAATAAACATATGGCCACCAAACATATTATACCTTTTCCTGATCCTATCAAGTCTCATAAGATAGTTTCTACTAAGATGCTAAATTTCTTATGGCTGCTTACTGCTGCCGATATGCATTATAGCTAATTTGCATTGGAACAACTCTACCTTCTGCTTAGGAAGAAAAACTAAGAACTAAAAAAATAATTACTTAGCCCCAAAAGTTACTATGTGCATTAAAAAAAAAAAAAAAAAAAGGTTTTTTGCTTTTTTTTTCTTTAAATGTACAGTTTACATTCTTTTCTGATGCCCAATGTACTTCCACCTAAAGAACTTGTGCGCAAACTTCTCTGCAACTACAGAATTAAAGGTAAATCCATAAAAAAAAAAATGTAGACACTTTACCAGATCTACAGTTCGGAATCTGTTTTCTAGTCTCCAGCACACAGACAGGGTTAGAAGAAAGAAGAATGTATCTGAGAACCAAAGTTCTCACCAACCCCCACTTGTAACTGTACTCGTCCCAATTCAGCACCCTTCTGAAGCACTAAACAGAGCTGAATTTGTACTATGTTCCTTTATTCTTCTAGCTCTGGCTTGGCAAAGTGGCTGTTCCTCTACCTACAGTAGAGATGGGTTTTGTCAAGTTGTCAAAAAAAATCCTAGTGGGAAATGCTCAGAATGTCCTAAATAGTGCTTCTCTTGGTAATTTACAGCCCCAGTTACTTTAAAAACTTTCAAGTTTAGGTGAAGAGTACACCTCAGCTTGACTAGCTTTGCCATTACAGAAGTATTGCTTGGTGCATCTGTTACAAAATTACAAGTGGAGGTATTAATGTGCATATACCATGGCCAGACCAACACAGGGATCTGAAGTACCTCCTGCATTAGCTGTGCAAGTTATCTGCTAACTGTGAATGTGAACATAGCAAGAGACAAGGTACAGTTGTCTAAAATCAAGATCCCTAAACACAACTTCACAGGGCTCCAAACCTTCTAGCTGAATCTGGGGACAACATTGACTTGGACAGGCTAGAGGGTTGGGCAGGAAGAAATGTAATGAAATTCAACAAGGGCAAGTGTAGAGTCTTGCACCTGGGAAAGAACAACCCCGGGTATCAGTATAGGTTAGGGACTGACCTGTTGGAGGACAGTGAAGCGGAAAAGGATCTGGGGGTCCTAGCTGATGGGAGGCAGCCCATGAACCAGCAATGTGCTCTTGTGGCTAAGAGGGCCAATGCCATTCTGGGGTGTATTTAAAAGGCGTTCTCCTGCTCCTCGATTCTGCCCTGTTGAGACCATATCTGGAGTACTGTGTGCAGTTCTGGGCCCTCCATTTCAAGGGGGACATAGAATTGCTCAAGAGAGTCCAGTGCAGAGCAACAATGATGCTGAAGAGAGTGGAGCGTCTCTCTTATGAGGAAAGGCTGAGGGAGTTGGGGCTCTTTGGAGAAAAGGAGACTGAAGGGGGACCTCATCAGTGTTTATAAATATATAAAAGGTGAATAGCAGGAGGATGGAGCCAGGCTCTTCTTGGTGATGCCTGATGACAGGACAAGGGGCAATGGGTGGAAGTTTCATGTAAACATGAGGAGGAATTTTTTCACAGTGAGGGTGACAGAGCACTGGAACAGGCTGCCCAGGGGGGTTGTGGAGTCTCCGTCTCTGGAGACATTCAAAACCCGCCTGGACACGTTTCTGTGTGATCTAGTCTAGATGAACAGTGGAATACAATACACAGGGAGGTGGTTGAGGCCCCATCCCTGGAGATATTCAAGGTGAGGTTGACAAGGCTCTGAGCAGCCAGGTCTATTTGAGGGTATCCCTGCTCACTGCCTGGGGGGGTTTGGACCAGGTGACCTTTAGAGGTCCCTTCCAGCCCTAGCTGTTCTATGATTCTGTGATTCTGTGAACATTAATTTGTAGATTTGGCCCTAGAACAGATATTTTTTAAATGTAGTTGAGGGTTTAATGACAAGGTTTGGAGCCAAGAATATAATAAAAACATGAAATGCAAGATCGGTGTTAAAATTGTAAGCACCAATAGAATTTTGATTAAATCTTCCCTTTCCTCAAGGTTAGTGAGAGTTTTACCAAGGATCTGTCAGGCTAAGGACTTCATGCTATGTTTTTACAGGCAGTATAAAGCTGTGTAAGTCTTGATCATCTATTAATTTCTGTCTGTTTATCAGAACCCTGGAAACTTCTCAGTATACTGTTTCTTAAACTGGCACCACTGTTTAAATACAGGTTGCTTAACTGTTGGAAGACAATAATAACTACCTATTTTTAAACCGTTAGGTCCAGCCACTGCAACTGGCATTATCTGAAAATGAAAAGAGTTTCAAAAAGACATTTTAGAATTTTATAAAAAAATACGTCAAATGTAGAACAAGGGAAGATAAGAAATGGGATCTAATGTATGGCTACTAATAAGAACAAGGAAGTTATCTCAAGGATCTTGGCCATGTTCCATTTCTAATAATTGCATTTTAGCTTTCTAAATTCCCCCTGTAATTTCGTATAAATAGAGAATTCTTCAATTTCAGTGCTAAGCTGTTGTGTAGATTTCTGTTCATTAATGAACAATGTCATTTTCCACTCAGGCAAAGCTTAAACCATATATAGAGTATCTGGGTTTTATAAAATTAAACATTAAAAAAATGCCTTGACTCCAGTTTAGTCACGTGTACGTTCTCAAGTAGCTTCAGTGATGAGAATAACTATGGTTGTCCAATTGTGTTTCTCTTCCATTGAAATATCTAAGATTTTAATATTAAAATACACAGCAGTAGTATCTTTGAATGAAAAAATATATGTTTCTCCTGGGTTTGGCTAAGATGGGGTTAATTTTGACTAAAATTTGGGAGAGAGACCACAGCCAGGATAAAAAGATTCTAGCCAATGGGCTATTTGATACTATAATGACATCATGCCCACTATATAAGGGCAGGGGGGTGGGCTGGGAAGGGTGAACATTCAGGCAGTTGGTCAGACCAGCTGTTGCACAGTAGTTATGTTTCTTGGTTTGTTCAATATCATCCCTTTTGTGTGTTGTTTCATTGCTGATTTTGTTGTTATTAGTGCTCCTGTTGTATTGCTGTATTAAAATCTCCTTAGCCTGCAGGGTTTTGTACTTCTCTTCCTCTTCTTCCCACTCGGGTGGGGACTGACTGACAGATGGCAGTGAGCTAGCGCTGTATGGTGCTCAGCTCACGGCAGGGGTTAAAACACAACAATGCTGTACTTTGAATAAAAGAAGGTACATTATTCAGATGACCACAAAAGGGAATGTGTAACATATGCATAAATGTGTATTGCTGCTGTTCAACAACATGCATATCAGAGCAAAACCAGCACAGCTTTTTCTGTTAGAAATATCTGAAGGGTGTGTGTCAAGCAGAAAGGGGCAGTCTCTTTTCAGTGGTGCCCTGTGATAGGACAAGAGGCAATGGAAGCAAGTGAAACACAGGAAGTTCCAACTCAACATGAGAAAAATGTCATCCAGGCAGGTCGTGAATGTCTCCAGAGAAGGAGAATTCACAGCCTCCCTGGACAGCCTGTTCCAATGCTCTGTCACCCTCACTGTGAAAAAGTTTTTCCTTGTGTTTAACCTAAACCTCTTGTGCTCCAACTTACTCCCATTGCCTCTTGTCCTTCCAGCCCCTACAATTCTATGATTCTATGACTCTATGAATTTTACTCTGTCATTTGACTATGTTTTTTGTGATGCTCAGTCTTTACTGAGTACACTATGGACTACTCCAGGGACCAGAAAATGTGTTTTTAAGGTAAACATGAAATGATTTGATAAATCAAAACATTCAAATGAGAATATAATTGGAAAAAACCCCTAAAACTATCCTGTTTTTATCTGACATTCTGTTGTTCAGGATAATAATAAAACACTTAATCCCAAATGATTGAAACAAAATTTTATTCATTGTTGTCATACTGCATATTTCTTAAAAACGAAATTGTCATATCAAATGTAAATAACGTATTCCCATAAGCTAATCAGAAAGAAGTGGAAATTGCGTACAGCATACCAAGTGTCTGATACTTGAGTGTGGTAATTAAAATAAGCACCTTTCAAATACAAATATTCGTGTATCACAGATGTTCAGTGGTCTACACCTTTACCTAGTCAATAGGAAACAGAGCAACCACAGTGCAAATGACTGTTTAAAATATCGATCTGTGACAGTAAATTTCAGACCACTGCTTGGAAAGGTGCTAGGTAAAACACTAGAAGATTTTTTTTAACCTAAAAAACCCAAGTCCTTGCTACTTATTACCTTATAATGTTTTAGATTACATCTTGGAATCTTAAAGCTATGCAGAGATTTGTTTTTATTGAGATAGGCCCTCAAACACACACATTAAAGAGTCTTAGTTTTTGTCTTTAAAATACAGGTTACAAGCCCAATACTGTAAGGTAATATGTACTCTTCAGTAGTGGACATTATCTGCAACAGGCACCTCACAATTAATTGACACCTCTCCGTAAGTGGAAAATGCAGTGTATATTTCTGCATGCATTACTTACGTACTCTATTACAATTGGTAATACTGACATTAAAAGTAGTATCAAGCAGAAGACATATCTTCAAACATGGAAACCTTGTACTGCTCAAGGCATGATAGTTTATAGCACTATAGGTTTTAGCTTTGTGTTGAGATAAATGAAACAACTAAATATGAGCTACAAGAGTATGAGTCATACAAAATAGCATCTGGAAAGTTTAGATAAATAAAGATAAATTAGTCAATGTTTAGATAATTAAAAATACTTGTAAATACTGCTTTTGCCTGAAACTGTCTTTCATAAATATCTAAGTCCATCACCACTTTCATCTGGGCCATAAATTCTTAAATCAGGAGATGTGTTAAATAAGTTTAAGAAAGAAATCTAAATTTTAAACTTAACAAACATAAAAAGTCCAGCAGAGCATTTATGAATAAGCTTAATGTTAGTCTAGTGACTAGCACCAGTGAATTAGCAGCACAAGTCATGGGACTGAAGTTAAGCAAATGCTTAAAGCATTTTATTGACTCAAACTACTAGATTAGAGCGTCTTGGGGCTGTTTCTCAGACAGTACCAGATTTGTAGATTGTGTGAGACTAGAACAAGTGTTAATGTCAAGGAAAACCCTATAGTTCTGTAAACTTGAATACCTTTGAAGGGGTTCTTGGATATACATGTACTAACCTTGGAGACTCTTCCTGAAATAATAATTTACAGATTCTGTAATATTATGTACAAATATTAATTACAGCAAGTCTTATCACACTTCCCTACCAAAACTGGAAATAAATTGTCCAAATCCAGGCAGTGAGTGGCAGAGCCGATAACACACTTCTAATATGCATTTATTTGCTCCCTACTTTGATTTGATATCTGATTCAAAGATCTAGACACCTTGTTTGATAAAAAAACCACCAAACTTTGGTGTGAGGTTATTGCATTTAAGCTAATCAGTCCAGGCAGAGGAGCTGTAGAATTCTTTTTTAGTTTTTTGGGACCTCCAGATTACAGGGAGGGGAGCAGGTGATGCATTTATTTTTCATCTACAGACACTGTGTGAATTTATAGCTAAAGAATTCCCTGAAGTGAAAGGATAGGTTAAAGACAGTGTGTGATTACAAACTCCTCCATCCTGCATTCAGAGACCATGCATATGTCATTTGAGGGTGTTGAGGAAGGTCTCTGTTCAGGTATGCCTCTAGTTCTTCTGCATTCCCAGATCTGCAAATCCATCCTCACCTCTGCCTGGTCAAGATGCTGTTACTTCTTGTGGTCGAGAGTACCTACATATCTTGGTACACAAGTTGTGAGCTCTAAGAATTAATCACATGAAAAAGCAGTCTAAACATTAGAATCCAGAGCACTTCTTTATGAATTAATTAGCACCATGGTACTTGACTTCTTACTAGAACGCAGTCTGAAATTTTAGGGTTATCATTAGCAGCCCCTAAAAAACCAGTACAATAGGTTTGTGAACTCTACCCTTTAATTCAGAATAATGATCTTCCTACAGTTGTGTCATTGCTGTTCTTTAACTATGGTGAAAAAGAAAACCATCAGTTCAATTGAATGGATCTGATATTTATCCTTCCCTCGCTAGCTCATATTAAGAAATTACACAACATTATTCATAATATATGCTTGGTAAAGGCAATAGTAAAAGGTTGGTGTGAAAAACCAAAAATATTCATTAAAATATTAATGAAATCTGGTAGGTAGGAAGCTTTTATAAACTCTGGCTTCTGCTAGGTTATTGTATTAGGAGTCTCAAAGCTCCCTCCAGTTAAGATTGTTTTATTGTTTGTATTGGTGCATATGCCTTAGCAAGGTAAAGAACATTTTCCACAGATCAGTTAATAAGATACAGCACAGAGAAAGGTCCAATGAATGTTTGTTACAATCTACTTAGTGAAGCTATGACTACAAGTACTCCTGTGCTAAGACAGTGAAAAGACAACAGCACTACACAATCCAAGGAAAACACAAGCTGATATAGCACAAAAGAGTATTTGTTTAAGAGCAGCAGAAATTTCCAGCAACTATCTGTACAAAGATGCACGATAGAAGAGAATGTAATTAAATAGCAAAACAAACCCAAACTAAAATAAAATCATTATAAAACAGGACAAGGACACTAAGTGCCTACAGTGAATTTTAAAGATCCTCCTTCAGAAGAAGCAATAAAGTATTAAGGAGGAGTGACACATTTGATGGATGGGTGGATTCTGAAAAACCACATTATCAATTACTTCTTCATGTTTGGCTCCAGTCCAGTAATTTTTATTTGAACAGGCTAGGATGGTTTTGATTGCAGAAAGTGACTACTATTGTCAGAAGGGTTACTGTTAATTTGCTATCTTCAGCTTTCCTCTAACCTTCCTTTTTCTGATTGGGACTCTGTTTTGGCAGGCCCCTTTTTACTACTTAAAAGAAAAAAATAAAATGGTTGTTAGTAGAGTACTCTGTGTTTTGTTTTCAGTCAGCTCAAATCAAGTTCAACCTAAAATATCTTCCAGGTTGTTCAGAAAACAAGCAATTTGATTGCTCTCAAGGTTATTTCCCAATCAGTTAACCCTGTGCATTGCATCTCTTCTCTCTTTTAGACCAATATTATCCACAACATTAAAACAGATGGAGTCAATTGAGCTATAAACAACTAAGGAATAAATCCCCATTCACTGTTCCCTAAAGCAAACTTTCAACTGGTTTATAAGATGCCTCATCTAAAGGATTATCAGGATTAACAAAAAATTCACTAATTATGTATGAGCCAGGTGTGGGTTGAAGGACTGTCTGGTACTGGGAATACCTGGAGTGAGGATCACTACATGAATACCCAGTTAGAAACAGTTCCTCAAATAACAGTAATTTCCCTTTATTTAACTGTGGATTGTGCAGGTTCACTCACCAGCACTCAGTGAAGAGAACTGAATTCCCTGCAGTTAGTTTTCATGGAAAATAGACTGTGACCTCTAGTATAAATTATGCCAAGAACACAGGACAGTCTCACCACTTTGAGAATCCATTTTCCTTCATGCCAGGAGGCTGATGGTTGCTCTCTGTCCCATGGAAGATGCTCTGGACTCCTCACTGGGTTCCTCCCTGGTTTTGGAGGCAGGAAAGAAAAGTGTCTCAAAGACAAGAAAAGCAAGGTTTCAACATGATGACGTATGTACCTGATGCTAGGTGACCGGATGAAAAGGGATAACAGAAAGGTAACCATACACACTGCTATGATATGATTTTGCAATATTTTTCACATCACCTCAAAATATGCATATAATCCACAAAAGCCTAATATTACCATTTTCTGAAGAAACGTTGCTGACTCCATGGATATGCTCATGTCTGTATATAGGGTCACTGTATGTTAATCCATTAAAAAGAGCTATAGAAGCAGAATGCGTTCAGTGGTTCTCAAGATACATTTAATGTGTTTAAAGTTTCAGTGTGTCACGATTTAGGGTTAGGGCAACCCCCAAACTGGTAACAGACGCTCTCTTTTAGCCCCCCCTCCCTCTCCGAAGGGGGAGAGAAAAGGAATAAGGGAGAGATACTTAGTGATTAGAAAAAGGAAACTAGAACAATTTAATGAAAAATTAAATATATACAAATATGTACAAAGCCAGTACTGAACCCAACCCCCCT
>JANHGL010026156.1:29868-53394 GCA_024611195.1 Ceyx melanurus | reverse complement strand
GGGAGGGAGGGGCGCGGGGGGCGGCGGGTCGGGGGGTCAAACCCGCCGGGGGGGGGGGCAACGGGCCCGGCGGCGAGGGGCGAGAGCACGGAAGGCGGCGGGGCCGGGGTTGGCGGGGCGGCGGGGCCGGAGCGGCCGCAGCAGGGCGGCTCCCAGAGGGCGCGGTAGGCGGCGAGGTCGGCGGCTCCCTCGGCGGCGATGGGGCGGCCCAGCCGCTGCATCGGCAGCACCAGGGTCATCGCGTGCGCCGGCACCTGGAAGCGAAGCAGCTCGGTGAGCGCCCGGCACCCCCCTTCACCTGACCCCCCGCCCCGCGGCGTTCCGCCCCCTTGGCACTCATACCCCTATACACACGTATAAAAAAAATACACTCATATGTATCTTACGTAAACGCACTTTTTTTTCCTTCCCCCCCTCCCTCTGTCTATGGCGGTAAAAAGCCCGCAGCCCTCTCCCACAAAGGGCGCGGGGTCCCCAACCGCGGGAGTTTTTGCGCGCTCCCTCCCACGCCGCCCCCCGGCCCCGGCGACGCTCACGCACCGGCAGCGATCTTCTCACTCGCTTCCCATTCTCTCCCGCCGGCGTTGGCACGGTCCGCTCGGCACCGACGGGTGTGCGACTATGGCTGTGTGTGTGCCTGTGCCTGCGGTGCGTGTGCGTGTGTGCAGCGGGGTGTGCGGGTGTGTGTGTGTGTGTTAGGGAGCGCGCCCGGCAGCCAGGGATCGCGTTTCTTTCTTCTTTCTTCCCTTCCAAACGAAGCAGACAGCAGAGACTTAGGTAGTTGTTTCCACTAGCCCCGATCGGACTGAACTGGATCTGCCTCCAGTCAAAACACTGCGAGACTAAGACAGAAAATTGGCTCCGGTTTCAAGCCGTGAGTTGCAGTCCCACCGGAGCCAAGCACAACATCGGCGGAGCAGGAGGAATATTAAGCAGGAGCGGGGACTCCAGGGCCAGCGCCAGGCTGCGAGCTGCCTCCTGCCGCGACAGCAGGCGGGAGGGGAAGGGAGGGAGCAAACTTTCTGCGAGGGGCAAGGGATGAGTTCATAGTCACCTACTTCTTGGCAGGAGAGCGCGGAACAATGCGCCCAGACACGGCTCGGCCCCTCCCTCCCTCTCTCTCTCTCCCTCCCTCTCCTTCCTCTTCCTCCTCCTCCTCCTCTAAGAAATGGGATGTAGTTTCTCCCCTCGGTGCAGCCCTCCCGGAGGAAGATGAGGGCCCAAGCACGCAGCGAGAAGGAGGGGCTGCAGGTGGGCAGGTGGAATTTCAGCAATTGTTTGTGTTAGCAGCTGAGCGCTCTCCAACAAGAGGAAAAAATAAACCGCAGCATAAGGGGGAGGAAAAAGAAATCACTCACATCTGCCAGTTGTTCTCTTAAATCCTGGAAGAATGCACAAGGCTGCTACTTCATTAAAAAACGAGCTTCCAGCACACGCTTTCTGTTCCTTTGACGCCTGCCTGTGTGGGTCTGCCCTACACTCTTCACCAGCATGGGAAATGGGAGGTGGAGGGCAAGTCCACCAGATCTTGCTGCAGTGGTACTGAAGGGTGTCTGAACCCCCTCCTTGGAATGAATTTATGGATCACACACTGCCTGTGTGACCCTCAATCACTTTCTCACGGTAGCCCATTAATGCCAGCTTGTTTTTCCTAGGCAAAGGAACAATGCCACAGGGAATAGCAAGATGCTGGAGTGGCCCTTTGGAAGTTACCCCTATTCTTTTGTCACCAGCTGAGTACCAACAAATGGAGAGACTGGTCAAAACAAGTGGGTCAGTCTGCTGACCCAAGAGCGGGGCCAAAAAGCAGCCCAAAAATCAGTTATAAAGTGATGCATTTTGTGGCTGACAAGATTATGCCACCATTAGAAAGCACCCATGGACTCTTCTCACTAATTTGCACCGAGGAATCACTCGCAGGGAAACATCAATCTTATGTTGGCATGATGTCAACACTCAGTGTTTGTCCTCGGAGAATAAGGGTTGGAAGAAATTCACTGCTGCTTTGGGAAAGTCTGGATTTCTGTGCTCATAATGAATTCAGCATCTCTTTGTAGATTTTTTTAATGGGAACAGGAGCAGAGATTTTGACAGCGCCTTTTTTTCTTTTTTTTTTTTTTTGTAACACCATATTTCATCAGATAGGTCTTTCTATGTTTAAGGAAGGAAGGAAGGAAGGAAGGAAGTGTTGGGATACGTTCTGCACAGTGCTGCTGATTTATCTTGAAAAACGGAGTTCTCTGGACAGCCAGTAAAGTAAACCAACTGTTTCTGCTATTTACAACATGCAAAATTAATAGAGGCAGGCCAGTTAACTTCTATAAATAGCTACTGTCCGTGAACATTCTCCATGTTTCCAAACTGCATAAAAACAAGACATAAATAATACTGCTTCCCTAGGGCAAAAGAAGCCCCAGACAAACCAAAACCAAACCAGAAAACCAAAGCCTCAAACCAAGCTGGTAGGTCTCAGCATGCATTACAAAGCTGTATAGGTGGCACTCCACTACAAAATAACCCCCATTTTGTAGCGAAGGAATTGCTTCAGCACACAGAAGCTGAGAACCAGCCTTTTAAAAGGGCTTGTGATGCTGGGCATGCTATTTGTTCCCATTTGATTTTCAGAAGCACTGATTTCCAGCTGCTGCAAATGAGTGGGAAGGGAGCTGAGAGTGCTCATTGCATGGGAAAAGTCAGTCTCCTCCTTGACGGTGAAGTTGGACACAGCAAAACTGAAAGCCTGAAGCACAAGGTGGTATTCACTGAAAAAGTGCTACTGGACCTAGTTCTATAAACAATACCTCTGGCATTGCTCCTGAAGAGCAAACTTACTGTTTTTTTCCCCGTTAAGGGTGGCAAAATCCACTCCTGGGTATCTTGCCAGAAGTCACTCAGCAAATCAGTGTCAGAGCCAGAAATAGAACCAGATCTCATCGTCCTCCAGCCGTAAGCCCGACCCATTTATATTACATTATTGTATGCAATGGAGGGATTTCATCCAAAATCCCATTTGTTTCAATGAGACTTTGCAGAACAGCACACGCATTGTTACATTTCCATTAACGCTATTGGAAATAAAGGATGAAAGATGTACATTTGAGCATACAATACATTTACTATACAAAATTACAGCAAAAGGTTGACACTTAGGGCTGGATTCAATTTTGAAAAATCCATTTGGGAGCCTTGTGTGGGCTTCAGTGGCATGGAAGCCAGGCAGAGTTTTTTATTGAACCCAGCCCTCAATCCTTAGGCTACCACAATTTTTCCATTTTGTCAAGCCAAATGCATGCAATGTGAGGACACCCTGAGGCATCTACAGCAGCCTGAAGGTTAAAATGTCAAACTTTTTTCGTATGCAGTTTTACCCAGTAAGACTACTATACATTGCTACGCTACTCCATTTGCTGGGGTTTTCACTCACTATTCCTCCAGAGCCATTATGATGTTAATGAGAGAACTGTAATGATGCCATTCACGTTATAACAAGCCTGATGCGATGTCACTGAAAAGGGCTCTTTATACAGATCCAGAATGCCTCTAAAACCCTAAATTTAAATGTAAAATGCCTGAGATAATAATACTGCAGGTCTCACCAAGATCAATAAAGACAAGAGAATAGACTTAAGATGGTTATTTCTTTCTGAACTCCTGGATTTGTACCCAAGTACTGCCATGGTTTCAGTCTTTCTCATATATTCTGGAGCATTTCCATTGCATAACAACATGGCTTGAGGAGACAATAGCATTTCTTAACTGTACTATACCATTGTTAACATCTGGATTGCAGTGCTTAGAAAACAAAATTGCCATAATTTTGATAGTTGTTACCTTTCTGGTGGTGTAGAAAATTTACACTGCAGAAGCAATCAGAAATCCCACTGCACGAGCACTGCACACAGGCTGTGCAGACCCACAGGCTACAAAAGCAGGTGACAGCTGAAGAGAGGAAGGGGAAAAGCACAATTACCCAGACTGAGGTACATACATTAAAACCAGCAAACCTCAACTATATCACATGTAAACAATTCCAAGCTAACCTCATTGTAAACTGTCTGCTCTTCGTGGTTGCTGCAACGAAGTTTGGTATTACCAACTTAGCTGAGGGATGTAGGGTGTCCTGTAGGCAGCTGCATCGTGGAGGAGGATATAAAGGCTCCCCTGGGAGCAGCAGATAAATGCACAAGGACACCAGCATCACTGGCAAGGAGAGCAGAGCCACCCAGTAGACACAATTGTGGAGCGATGACAGCTAAGGTGCTATGACAACCTAGCATGTGAAAATAAAGGACTAGATGCAGGCAAAGGAGGAGGAAAGGAGGTGGATTGGCTCTGACCACAGCAGTGGACAGGGAAAAGGATGTCAGGAGCTTTTGTTTAAATAGATCAAACTGGCTGATATGACACAAGTTCAAGGAGGAGGAAGTTACAGAGATGGGAGATAACGAGGGCCTTGATTAAGATGTTTATTGTCCGGATAGATATGGATGGAGCTGTAGAAATGTTATGAATGAAGCAGTGGAAACACTGGGGATAATGAATCACAGCACACTAGGGCAGCTCATAGTAAATGAAAGCAAAGAGTCAAAGATGATCCCCGTGCTCAAGGCTCTGGAGGCATGGCAAGCAGCAAAGCTTCAAGTAGTAAAGCATCTAGAATTGCCCATGGTGGATTGAAACTGAAAACTTGGACTTCCCAGAGACAAGCCATGGGTTGGGAGCAGACGGAGAGATCTCCAGCTCCTGTTGTTATAAAATAGCTGAGGAGAACAGCACTATATCATCACACCACTCATGGTCCCTCATCTGCAGTGAGGGAGATTCTGAGCCTCAAGCTGGAAACTGCAGGAAGAAGGCAGAGGGAAGCAGGGAATGAGGACAGGTGGCAGTACAGGCCCCAGGCAGAGATGATTTTCTGTACTTTCAGCTGCACCTCATATCAGAAACGTGTGTAACACCATCTAACATAAGCATGATACAAAGGCAAAGTGAAAGGGTTAAGGCTGGCTGAAATAACTAGACTGGTAGAACAACAGGCCTGGGTGCCAACGGGGTCAATTCAGCTTTTCATCCTTCAGAGGTATAGATAAACTATAGACCTGCCAAGTCTAGTGTTTTTCCCTGTATTTATTGGCCCTTGCTTCAGGGAATTTCAAAGAATCCACTATTTTTTTTTATTTTTGCTCTCTTCCCCCCCCCCCTTTTTTTTTCTAGAGTTAGACTTACTGTTTGGTGAAAAAAGAATTAACTTGAAATCAGAAACTGATTTCTGTGTCAAGATACAGCCCTTCCATGAAAGTGTTTCAAAGGTATCTTCACTTAATGTCTGTCCTAATTTAGATTATACAACTCCAGTTGCTCGAGTGTCTCTTTCTCAAGACAGAATTCCAAACAAATATTTCTCTAACTTTCCTAATTCTCATGTACTAATTTTCTTTCTTTTTTTTTTTTCTTTCAGTTTGTCACTCTCCAGATTTCCTTAGCAAACATTTTTTCATCAGTAAAAAAATTTAAAAGATAACATTCTTTTGAATTCCTAACAGTTGTGCGTTCTCCTGCTTATGGTTTCTTTGAAACCGAGCTGGAGGAAGTTTCCATAATAACAGAAAAGAGGTTTCCTTTTTTATTGCTTTGTAGGTATACATCACCTATCCATACTCTTGGTAGCCTATATACAATGAGCTGTTCAATAGTGTTCTAACAGTTATTCTGCTCCAGAATTTATGCAAATATATGAAAATACAAGCACATCTGCAATTTTTTTCTTTTGCCACAGGGCTCTTGCAGATATGAGAAAAGGTGCTATCAAGTTAACTGCAGCCATCTCATGAAGGCTGCTTCGAAGGCTGACTGCTCTGGGAGAACAATAAAGCCCCATGGTATTTATTTCAGTAAGGATAAATATTTTTTCCAGCGTTCTTAGCCAAAATGTCTCATATGCTCTCTGCCTCCACCCCTCTGGTGGCTGCAAGGCCCTGCTAGATGTATAAAGCTCTGTCCAGGATCCACTCAGCTCAGTGGGAGTTTAGTTGGCAAAACACTTCGGTATTCTGAGGGTAAAAGGTGCTCCTATTGCTGCAAGCCATAACTGTCAGTATTTCAGTTAACCTTTGTAATGGGTTTTGACACTGAATAGGTGCTAGGTGTTCTTATTGGGACTTAAGTCAGAGAGAAATAAAGGGTCCCAGAAGACAGATGAGGCTGAAAAAAAAGCAAAGCCCTTCTGTTACATAAGCAGACTTCCCAAATCACAAGGCAGTTCTCGTCACTTGGTCTTCAATTAAAACTGCTTCCTCACTTAACTTTCACTCTGGTGCCACAGCACGTGCATGTCACTGGCACTGTGAGTTAGACGGTTTATGGGGTTAATTATACTGCCTTCTTCACTTTTTGTTTGCTGAAGAAAGTAAACAAAACAAACAAAAAAGTGTGTTGGAACAAAGAGCAAGTTGTCTCCCAGTTTGCTGTGTGCTACTTTCCATGAAGAATGAGAGCTATTATTATTCTTTTACAAGTTTCCTTCTAAGGGAAATAAACACCAAAGGTAGGATTCCAAGGAAATGACTCACAAATATTGGCAACTGGCTCCGAAAATTGGATCCAGTCTTTGCAAAAGCCTTTAGCAGCATACTAACCTCTCTTATTGCAAAATAAACTTTTCCCAGACGAGCTGCACATCAGCTCTGCGCCTGTGCACATGCATGCTTGTGTTGGGAAGCAGAGAAAGAAACAGAACCCATTTCTCAACATCTCCCCCTCTTCCCTCCAGGGCACTGCTTCTGATGCCATTTTTAGCTGGAAGCTGGAAATCTTTAATAACCGACTGAGTCATCCTCAGGAGAGGGAGGGAAAGTGATGGGCCTCACCTAGCTGAGCAGCAGGCTGCCCGCCGGCTGTCCCCGCCTGCAGAGACCCCCAGGAGAGCTGGGCCGGGCAGACGATTTACTACAAGCTCATCTCCAAGAGCTGGCAGGAACCTTTATCCTGCAGCTGTAAAAACGAGGAGCAGAGCAAGGAAGGGATTTTTCTTTTTGCCAGTCCCCTGATAGTGCGTTGAATTCAGCAAGGCACGATCAGCCTCTAATAAACCGGTTTCAGTCACCGAGTTACCTTTTCAGATGTGCAGAAGGTAACTGTGCACTGTGACTCATTTGATTTCTTACTCAGGAACCCCAGGAACTAGGAATGCAGACACTGAAAAATCAGACAGCTGAGCAAAATCAGTGTGGCAGGATTACCATCTGCAAACAGAACAATCTACTTTGCATATTTATTTCTCAGCTGTTTAAATTTTTGAATCATAAATGCATATTCTGCATCACTTGTAATGCACACGTTCTAAAACGCTCATACTCTCTCATGTTGGTTTGGGGGGGGTTGTTTGTTTTGTTTTTAACGATGTAAATCTTTTTAGACAAGAGCAACAAAAATTGCAAACCTTATATTGAATTCCTTTGTCACTTGGCTCTACTTAGACAAGCCTTTCAAATGAAAAAAGCTGGTCCCCTTCCTCATTTCCTTTGCAAATTCCTATTTAACTACACCAAATCGAGATAAAACAAATGGGGATGCTGGTCCACAGTCAGATATTTTTTAGAAAGTCCCTTTACAGAGTGTCTAAAACCAATTGGCAGCCAAGTACCTACTTAAGATGCTAAAGGTTGCATTAGTGGAAGTTTTGTGTCTGGTTCAAGGTCTCTAGCATTGCCAGGTAGTTTCTAAAGCCTGTAATTCACTGACTGCCCAACAGACACTCCTTCCAACAGGACCTCTAAGTAGGAACTATGTTTATATAGACTAAGACATCTGAATTGTGCTGAATGCCAGCCATTGCTCAACCGGTTATAACCAGCTGTCAGGGTTGGGAAGAAAACCAGAACAAACCAGTGTGGTGTTGCCTTCCCAAATATTTTGGCAGGGTGGCACAGCAAGCTGGGAGGTAGGAGCTCCTCAGCCACCCCTACCTCACTGCAGTGTTAATGGGTGACTCTAATATTCATATTTGCGTGGCTGATCATTTTAGCGACATGAAGAAGGGATCAGCTGAGAAGTGGTGGCTGCTGTGTGAAAGGGGGTGCAGAGTGATGAACACCAAGCCAAGGAGAGGGAGAAACAGGGAAGAGGGAAGAAAGACAAAAGGTGCTGAATCTTCTTACTTCCAGGTTTTTCATCCTGTAATCAATCTATGGACTTGATAAAGGAGAAAAAAATGCCATATTACTAGGAATCGAGTCATTATGCTAGCACATAATGGAAAACATGGAGTTATTCACAAGTCAAAAACCATGGTAATCAACTGGCCAACAGCCACTGTCAGCCTCTTGTGGCACCCAGCTTGCCCCAGTTTGCAGAAGCCACCCCAAAGCAGCCAGAGCAGCTGCAGCTGCACAAAGCCAGTCAGGATCTGATCCCACCCAGCCACTGCCACTGCTCCCCCTCAACTGAGTGAGGGGAGATAGCACTGCTCCCCAGGCTGGAAGAACCTCTTAAAGAAGAGGTGCTGGGACCCACCCTCTGGCATTTTTAAAGGTTAGAAAGAATGAGTTTAGTTAGGGGATAAAGGTTTTTCAGCCACAACAACGTGTTGCTACTTCGGTGAGGAGTTGTGAAAGGAAGAGAAGGGAGAGAGCCCATCTCTCTGAGGGACATAGTGGGTTGATTAAATAACATTTAAAAATGTTTTATTTTCATAATTAATAATTGGAATGCACATAAAATGCATCAGAAAAAGATAAATGTCTAAATAATTAAATTATATCATTATGATACCAGTGCTATTGAATATCCATTTTTTTTTCATGCATTATGTAGCTCTTAAGGCATCTGGACAGCACAAATGTCCTGTAGGTTTGGAAGGTATGGATTAGTAATTCACCTTTGTGCACTGGAAACATTTTCCCAAAATCAGGATTTCTCAGGTAGCATCAAAAATTACAGTGTTATTCTGAAATAACTGTATTCTGATGCAGAAATTCATATTTGATTGGTTTTTTTTCTGAGACTTACAGCATTCAGATAGAGTCTTACTCATGTAAATTTGTCTGTTCATTTCTCAGTCTCCTTGTCTGTGTCTGTTTTCAGACTTCAACATTTATCATCTATAAAAGAAGCAAACAAACAAAAAAATATATTATTTAAAAATAAATAAAGAGTTTATTTCTGTTTCCATTTACTATGCAGACCCCCAGAAGGCTACATTTTAAAAGAATAAACCATTTGAAGTTCAGTTTTAAGTCCAACCTATTGATTTAATAGCTAAGGAGAAATTAATCTCTTACACCCAGGAAAAAGTAACATAAAATATTTACATCATATAAGATAATTATGCGACCTAGGAAGGTGAAAGGAAAAAAGAAATTTTGTACAGACAAAATGGAGGTGACAAAAGCAGCTAAGGTAATGAGAGGGTTAACATAAACAGGTCACAGACACTTGTAAGAAAAGCATTCCTCTGCATAATTTGTCATTGCAAAAGCAGAGATGTAGATTCCCATTTTCTTCCGACCATTTTCTGCTAAGACCTGTATGAAATTACTTAGCTGGTGCTACACAAAGTGATTATTTCTTTTACTTGAAATGTAGCACAAAAAATCTTGAAGTTATTCTGAAAATTAATTTTCATTTAGAGAGCTGTTTTGAGGCATAAGTCCTCATCAAGGCTGGGACTCATTGCTCTGTAATCCACACAAGGGCTTCTTCCTCTACCACTGGAAGTTGGTCTTATTGGCACTTCATTTTTTCACGAGTATTTTTACTGCAATGAGTAAGGACTATTTATACGAGCAATACTCATTATTTCAATGGAATACACTATTCCCCAGATTAAAACCCAACAACAACAAACAGCAGGAAAAAAAATGTGAGGAAGCACTTATGCATTTCTTTATAATTTCAGGTTGTGTACAGTACATTGATAGTGACACCAATGTCCATATCAACCTTCACCTTCATCTCTGGCAGCAATAGCAGACACTGTATCCAGCCCTTCTCAAGTATGAACTCTGGAGCTGAACAGTAACTTTTTTTTTTTCTTAAGAGGAGAGGCTGTTTTTCAGTTGATTGATTTCTGTCATTGCAATTAAATTGCAATACAAACTCTAAAAGAAAATCTAGATCTCATGTTAAATCTCTGAGGTATTTCTTAGTTCCAGCTTAGTTGCTGTTCCATGATACTGAATTAAGGATTAATTTCCTCCACATGTCTACTTCTGCCTGACGCATTCTTGTTCACCGTCCCTCTCACACATGTTCTCTACTTTTCACAAAAGGAGGAAAAGACTTTCCCTGCTTCCAAGGATCAGATGGTGCCAGCCCTGCTCCCATTTTGTTCCTCAAGCTCACCTCACTCCATGAATAGTTTCACTGAGTGCAGTGAGACTACTCAGCCTGAAAAAAGCTGGCAGAACCTGGCCTCGAGAAGAAAGATCCAGTCAATCCAAAGACAAAAACAATCTCAAAGTAATGTTGCAAGATACAGCTGAGAGAGGCACCAGCCCAACTTGAGGACAGCCAGAAGCAAGGTGCCAAGTTTCTGTTACAGCCTGGGACAAGTTTGCACAAGGTTACTGGAGGATTGCATAGAACTGGCAGGCCAATTCTCTGGCAGTAGCCTGCTCGAGCAATCTATTATTATGAGCTAAGGAAATATACCCCAGTTGTCTTTAACAGGAGTACATCATAAATTCTGAAGGATATATCATCTTAAAAATTAAATCCCAACAGCTAAAAATCTGGATGCGGAGAAATGTACCATTCAATTACAAAGGAAATTATATGAGTCTCCTGTGTGTGGTTCTGCTCTCAAAAAGCATTATCAGCTTCCTACTATGTTATAGCGATGAGAGTGATTTCTTTACTTAGATAAGCACAGTAAATCAGAAATAAAAGGTCCTCAAGAAGAAATACCTTGGCAGTAATGCTTAATCTGAGGGGCACAAAAGGAGTTAAAAAACAGCAGAGCATAGCCAATGATTGAGAAATAAATTGGTAGGAGAAATTATTCTGGGAGCCAGAGTGGGTCACAGTAAGTTAAACCATAGACTGTGTTTGTTGTCTGAAATTATTCCAAAAGCAAAATTATTCCAAGAGAGAAGGATAAATAACCTTAAATAAACCAAACCAAAAACCAAATATAAAAGCAAGAATATTATTTAGTCGAATTCCAAGACCATGTCATCTTGAAGGAATTAACCACTCACCCAGGTTTTGCTCTCTGTTTCTAAGTACTGAAGTTGGAGAGGAAAGCATTAAGGGAATGAAAAGAATCTCAGGGAAAGATCTAAAATTGTTTCTTATTCAGTTACATACTGTGTATGTTTTTAAATATAGTTGATTTTGCCTCCCAAAATCTGATCCAGGTAATACAGAACACATTGTTTCCATGTATACTGGTAAAAATGATCAATTTAATACAATCTCAAAGTTAGATATCAAAATTTGAATGCAGATTTTAGAATTGGATTAGATTCACCTGGTACCACCTCAGCAATTGCTCACACAATTGTAAATATTAAAGGCTTTCAATAATCCCAGAGTAGTTCTTATGTCAGGCCATTTTATGTCTGTGCTAGGAACTACACTATGAGGTTAAAAACAAAAGTAGATGCACAGTTAAAGAAGGAATAACAACAAAAATTCTCTGCTACAAGAATTTAGCTCTTTTTCTTTTTTTTTTTCCCAGCCACTAGCTATATGCAGAAATAAATATATAAGAAATCCAAAAGAACTGATGGATATGGAATTATTTATAGAAAGCAGTAAGACCTTCCTTTTATCCAGTCTACCTGAAGAGCTTAATAAACTTTTTTTTCAAATTATTGTGCAAATCAGCAGGACTTTTAACAAACAAACAAACAAGAACAAAAAAAAAAACCCAAAAACCCAAATCCCAGCTTACTTAAATTCAATGTAGTCCAATTCATTTTAGTTCAGGATTCCTTTACTTGTTTAGGATGTGAAGGTTATTACTATAATACATGAGCCAGCTATTCCTCCTACAGGTCGACACATTGAGGTCTTTTTTTATTAAAAGATGGTTCTGGTGTTTCAGAAGGTGGAATATTTTTTTCAGTGACCCAGCCTGATTAGCAGCATAAAATTTCTGGAGGGAAATGAGCATTTTTGGCTACCCCTTGCAGAAGAGATGAAACCATGATCTCAATTGTTTGCATTCAGTAAAGATCCTCTAATATATTTCATAAGAGTAGGTTCTTTAACCTCAAGGCTTTGGCCAAATTCCAACTCAATTACCATCTACCTGAAAATTCTCCCATTAAATTAGGATTGATGTATTTGTCTCCTCCCTTAAACTGATGAGCAGCAGTGGCTTAAACTGCTTTCTAGGCTTCAGCTTCAAACTGGCTCATTTCAAGGTTAGGTTAGGAGTATAAATACACTTAACTTTACACAGAACTATAAATGCAGTTAGTAATTGTTAAATTTTTCAGTATCCACTTACAAAAAGAAATGCTGAAGTGAAAAGCATAACTCCACATTGTATCCCAAAAAGAAACCAGGTAAGATCATGTGCAATAACTTGCTGAGAAACCCACTGACAAATTTAAGTTAATGGACACATGAGAAGGCTGAAGATCTAACTGAAGGCCACCATGTTTTAATGTTTCTTTAGATCCTCCCCTTGCATCAACTGTTACATTTCTCCTTTTTGTACAAGACCTAAATGTCTGTCCTCCAGGGGTTACATGAACTATGAATTCACTGAATTATTATACAGCTTTTGTTCTTTTGATTGCAGCATTTACTGGGGATGCTTAACTTGGATTGCCCAGAATGACAATAAACAGTTTAAAGTGTATCCTGTTGATGCAATAGCATCACATACCTTTTGGGAAAGCTTTTAGTGAAATATTAGGCATTATTAGAGAGGGTGGGATATGTGCTCAGAGAAGGAAAAATCTTTGAATACACTCCTGAGTATATTGCCATGTGTCATTCTCATTTCCAAATAGGCAGGTAAGTAATGTTAAGCTCCAGATCAGTGAAATATCATCAATATAAATAAGGTGGCAAAATCCAATCCCCAAGCAGGAAACAGATACAGCCAGTTCAGACTGCACAAATGGTGAGCCTAGGAAAAAGCACCTACCATAATGGGCTAAATCATTCAGTTTTAAAAAAAACAAACCATATGAGAACTATAATAGGCATCTGGGCTGAGACTTTTCCCATATCCCTACAGAGTGGACAATTTCCAGTTATTCCTACTGGGGAAGGAACTTCTACATTGTCCTTTGGGGACAGAAGTTACTCCACTTACTTATAAAAAATATTTTTATTGTCAACATATTGCATTATATATAGTAAATGCTATAATTATGCATTTTAAAATAATTTAGATTTTGGCTTTTTTTTTTTTTTTTTTTTTTTTTTTTTTTTTTTTTTTTGTGGGATAAGAGGTGAAAGAGAAAACAATGCAATTTCTGGCAGTAAAATGCTCTCCTAAGTGTGGATCACCCCATTTCATAAAAAAGCCAAGAATAACGTGCAGGACCAAATCTGTGTACGAGATGGGTGGTAGCTTAGGTATCAGCATCCTTGGATCTTTACAGATTGACTGGAAAACACCTGCTTTCCAATTACCTTTAGCAATCACTGTCTCTCAGCTTCCTAGTGGTGTTCCCATGTTGGTCATGCACCATCACCCTTCCTCTCAAAGGGCTCCCCAGCATGGGCAGTGGCAATCCTTCTACAGGGATTCTAGTGTCAGACAACAAGGGCAGCAGCCTGTGTCGTGGAGCAGGTCCTGCTGTGAGACAAGTATTCTGGGGGTGGAAGAAAGAAAAATATAGATTGTTGTTAGAGGTTTAGGAGAACCCTCAAAAAACCATCACTGTATTAAAAGTACAAAATTTCAAGTGATAACACTGTTATACTTTTTCTAATTATTTTTTGAATGGATGCATTACACCAGAGCCAAGTAGCAATTTCCCTCCAATCCAAAAGACTCTCTCTCTGTGGTGTTTCAGATATATCTAGATTAATATTTGGCATGTTTAAGCATAAGCAGAAAAGCATCCTTCTGAATATAATAGCTCATGCAGCAATTTATACACAGAAATGCTTTAGAGAGAGTGGTTCAAACTATCTCTCCACAGAAGAAAAGACACATGTCAATTTTCCTGATTAATAGAATGGTCATTTAGTGTCTGGATATATCAAGTGACATACAATAAAATGTGAAATTTGGCAATAAAGGCCAAGTAAATCAAATGCAAAGCCAGTCTGCATCAAATATGGAGTTAAAGGGTGCATCCCAATGCCCAGTCCCATGCTTAGACCACAACATCCTCACCCTGCTTTAATAACAGGTATGCTCAAGAGTCTTCAAAACAGCCCGAATGTCATTCCCCAATCCATGCCACTGCTTCACAACAAATACCAGTGCTGTGGGTGACTGTGCTGTGAATTCCCTGTCAAGCCTTCTGTGAATCACACAATCACAGAATGTCAGGGGTTGGAAGGGACCTAGAAGATCATCTAGTCCAACCCCCCTGCCAGAGCAGCATCACCTAGACCAAGACACCCAGGAACACATCCAGGCAGGTCTTGAGTGTCTCCAGAGCAGGAGACTCCACAACCTCCCTGGGCAGCCCCTGCCAGGCTCTGCTGCCCTCACTGGGAAAAAGTTTTTCCTTGAGTTTCCCCTCAACCTCTTGTGCTCCAACTGACTCCCATTGCCTCTTATCCTGTCATTGGATGACATTGAGCAGATTGGACACAGTATTCCAGGTAAATGTTTTCTTCTAAAGGAAAACAGGGCACTGGGGGGGGGTTGGGGGTTTATTCAAGAGGTGATAAAGCAGCTCTCACTCCATAGAGAAGTATCCAGGGAGACTTGAATAGGTTGGAGAACTGGGCAGGGCAGAACCTAATGAGGTTCAACAAGGATAAGTGTAGAGTTCTTCATCTTGTTAAGAATAAAAAATTACACTAGTACAGATGGGGAGGTGATCTGCTGGAAAGCAGCCTTGTGGAGAAGGACTTGGGAGTCCTGGTGGACAACAAGTTCTCCATGGAGCAGCAATGTGATGAATCCACATTTGTACATAATTGAAATGAAACAGCTTGGAACATTACAGGATGAAAGATGCCTCCTTTCCTTTTGTAGTGTCTCAAATACAGGGAGGGGATAAACTCTAGCTGGAGAAAAAAAAAATCAAGTATTTTCATTTAAGTTTAAAGGAAAATACCATCCTTTTATTCATTTTAACTTATGAACTTTCAATCATTAGGTTTTGGGTACCTCCAAGATTGCACTTGAGAGAGGGTATGATTCTAACACCTTATAAAGTGGGGCCCTTTCAAGGATTGTCAGCCTGGATGCTCAAAAATGTGCATCCTGAAAACCTGCTATCCAGAGACACTCCATGGAAGAAGTAAAACTCTGCAAGCCTGTGTCCACAATCTCCCCCAGGGTTTTTTTTTTTTGGCTGTGGCATGTGGACGTAAGAAAAATGCTATAGATCCAGTGGAGCTTGTGCGGGATCAGAGCTACCCACTTGTTACTCTTCCTAAACTACCTTCTCTGGTCCTTTTTCTGAAGACTGCCATGAAAATATTCTGCTTTTGTGATTCTGACAGAGAACCTTAAGTTTTAATTCATTAATCTTTTATAGAGACTGGTCTTATTTTTTCTCAGGGTTTTTTTTTTTAGGATGTTGTAATTACCTGCAGCCTAACTTACATGTATTTTAAAGAACTAACCTAACAAATCCTGTATTATAATTCACTTAGCTATCTTTTTTCTCCTAGGACAATTACTTTTTATGAATAGCTCCATATGCTCAGTGCTCCAAAAGCAAGGAGCTGTTTTTCTCAAATGCCTTTACCTGTTTATTTTCATGTTGGATTTTGTTACCAGCCTGCAAGTGGCACCAAAAAGGATGAGTGAAAAGATAAATAAACAAGCTCTAGTCAATAAAATACATCTCAAGCTTATCTAAATTCTAGGATTCTGACTAATTCCTTTGTCTTGGCTCATATCCATCCTTGCTGTTGTTTTTTCATAGAGACTAAAAGATCTGAGGGTCTTTTCTTGGTTGTAGTGTAGCTTCAAATAACACCCAAGCCACAAACCAGTGCTGAGGCCCAGAGGACCTGAAGCCTGTGGCTCCTCTGAAGGGATTAAAAAGAAATATCTGTAAAAAACCCCTAAACTAGTAGTAGATGCAGGTGAAGTTGTTGGGTGGGAAACTTTTAGCATTCCCCTGCCTCTGCTCGCTATCAAACTGATGTTAGATTTATAGGGGTAGAGTATCTCTTAGGTTTAGCCACCTTACCCCCCAAAAACCATTACATATTCCTCAGAGTAGAGTCATTATTTAGAAAATAGTGTTTTTTATGTTTTAAGGGATGTATAAGTGCATATTGATTTTGATGGAGTAATACAAGGGATGGAGCTGTCCTACTAAGTTTAAATGCAAGCACTGATAAGCTGTGACATAAATTTAGCAAGGAATGTTCCACAAAAGAAGGCAAATGGTGGATTAAATTGCTATAATAATGGGAGAAGAGTGAAAGTTATTTGTTGAATAAAGCTTTTGGTAGCAAAGCTGGAAAAACATCAAAAGCAACCAAAAAAAAAAAAAGGCAAAGAACTATTTTACAACAGACATATTATTGCAATTTAGTTCATGTACCATATTCTCTGTTGAAAATTCCTCTGTCTGGTTTACTTAGTATAAATGGATTTAGGCAGTGAGGGTAATTCATCTGGGCACAAGCTGGCACTAGCACAGTAAGAAGAAAAATGAGCAAGCCATGATTGGTTCTATTTTAATTATTATATTCCTCGACACAGGATAATTTTTAAATCATTGTCAAATGCCAGTCTGGGATAAAATTGGTCCAGGGTGGTGTTTCCATAAGTGTTATCTCACTAACCTATCTGCTAAATAGCAGTCTCAGAATCTGCTTGTTCATGTTAAATTGTTTTTTGTTTCTTACAGACGCACTATGAAAGTGGAGAGTACATTATACGACAAGGTGCTCGAGGGGACACTTTCTTTATCATCAGCAAGGGGAAGGTAAGTTGACAACCTTTTGAAGGCAAGTGGCATGGTGGCAATGATGGTGATGATGTGCTCTGGAAATCCAGCTTTCTCTCTCCCCTCCCCGAGGCACAAATATTGCAACGCTTGACATTTAATTAAACTTCTTGGCTCTCTATCAGTAGAGTGGCCTGAAGGGGAAAAAGAGATCTCATGCTGGTTTACAGATGTGCTCACTGAACACTTCGGGGTTGAAAGCAGTTGTTGAGTCTCTCAGTAGATGACCAAAAAGCTCAATTTAATTTAATTTTTTTTCCTTAAACAGTGTACCCTACAGTACTCACCAATTTCTTTGCTAAGTATCCCTCTTACAGGGCTGACTTCCAGACTTCATTCCCATGGCTATCACTTCTGAGCTTCCCCAAATTAAATAATAGGAAGCCAGAGAAGTCTGAGTTCTGTCCTCAGGGAAGAAAAAAGGTCTAAGTTTCTGTTCCACTGCTCACAGGGAAAATATGCTTTTTGACCTCGTTTCCCATAAAATCCTGATGGGATTTGTTAGAACGAGGTTTTCCCTTCCATTCAATTGGTTTTATTATTTTTATAGCTGACCTATTACTATCACACTTGAGAAACATTTGGCTTCTTCCCACATAGCAGGCTGGAGATTTTCGAGGGACTACGCAGTGATTTCCCACTGCAGCTGAGATGTGATACATGGAAAGTAAACACAAATGGATAAATGTGCTTGAAAGTAGGCCAGCACCAGCCTTCTGATTCATGGTGCTGATGTTTGCACCAAGGCACATAGTAACATTGGCCTTGCATAGTTAAGGCTAACAAAAACTCTGTGGAGGAAGAGTGTGGGTGTTGTATTTGCCTTTGGGTTGTCTCCTGAGGCAGCTGTCAGCTTTGGAGGCACTAAAACTAGATTTTCCACCATTATCTTCCACATTATCTCTGGGAGCCAATTGTCATCAGAAGAAAAAGTGATCTTTTTTGGCTGAGTATGATGTCATGGCCAAGTTTCTGAAATTAAGATGATCGTGAACTGAAGAAATCCAAGTTTGGTATTTTCTCATGTGCTTTCACTTCCTTCAATTCTGAAGTATATTTCCTCCTCCTAGAGTAAGGACAGCCATGATGTACACTTCAAATCTTTTTTCTTACCTTTTTTTAATGGATAAAAATAACAGAACAGTGTATCTCTGTCTTGCATTGAGTGTTTGAAGCCACATTGGCCAGCCTGTTGACAAAGATGCTTTTGCCCCATTTGGTCAGGTGGATTCCATTCTTTCCCACTAGTCTTACAAAGAGTTCCCTTGGGCTGTAAGAAATTCCTATTGTTGGCACCAATTAGGCAACCAGTTGTTGTCCTGCACCTCCCCAAGCCCTTATACCTTGCCTACAAGATGGAGAAAAATCATTCATTTCCTCAGCCATTGCTCCAGAACTCTCTAGACCTGTTTGAGATGCTCCTTGTCTTTATCCTTGGCCTTTGATACTTTATCTTGTTATGATGGGTGATGGCACCTGATACAAAACCATGCACATGGACTTGCTGAGAAATTCCCAGACCCTCAGCTGGATCCTGGTGGCTTGACAGAATTTCCCACAGGGACAGTTAAGTTCTGCCCAGTTTTTTCTCCTCCAAGGTTACTGATTTGCAAAAGAGAGATCACTGACTGACAGAAGATGGAATGAGTTGGAGAGCTCTCAATTTTAGTGCCAGTATTGGGACAGATACAGGATACAGCCCAGGATAGGAGAAAAAGAGCCTCAGCAGTGAGATGTGGAATAAATATCAGTGAAATCTAGAAATAACAGATCAATGTGTGCTGCCTGGGACTCTCTGAGACAGGTGCTGTGGCTCTTCAAATGGCTCATCACTTTGAGCCAGGTAGAATTCACACTCCTGTAATCCTTTGTCTCTCAATGCTTAGAACCAGCAGAGATCATGAAGAAAAAATGGAAATCTGCATGAAAGTTCCTTTTGTTTGCTCAAGCTGTGGCTTGTTGGTTGCTTTTTCTTCATCAGCTACAAGTGTTCCTGACTCATCCTCTCTACATTGCCTACCCTCAGCTGATCTTCAGTGAGTCACTGTAGATGTGAAATCTAGCATGATGTAGACTGCTTGTTAATCACTCAAACCTGCTGGTTTTACCACCCATAAAAGAAATAGAAGACATTACAGGCCACAATTGTTACATTTAATAGTGAAATTCAACCAGAATGTCTCTAAATCAAAAAAAAAGATGTCTGATCTCCCAGGTGTTGTCTTTGAGAATTTGTGTATACAAAAGTTCTGATCAAAGCTGAACAGCCTGGAAAGGAGAAGCAGATGAGAGATTTTTTTCTGGTGTATGTGAGGTGCTTCCAGAGCACTGCTCATCTCAGATAAATTTTGGACAAGTCAGGCTTTGGAAATGCCTGCTAGGTGGTTAATGTTGGGAGAGGTGATGCTCTGGTAGCAGGAGGTTGTAAGAGGAGAGTTACCTCTGGAAACAGCTGAAAAGGGAGAAAATCCTTCTCATGGAGGGCCATGGCATTGAGAACATCCATCCTTCATGGTGCCCTTTGTACCCTTGGTATGTCAGGTCATGCTCAGTACCCAGTGGGATGCTCAGGGATGGCATTTTCCTTTAAACTTAAATGAAAATACTTGATTTATTTTTTTTTCTCCAGCTAGAGTTTATCCCCTCCCTGCATTTGAGACACTAAAAAAAGAAAGGAGGCATCTTTCATCCTGTAATGTTCCAAGCTGTTTCATTTCAGTTATGTCCAAATGTGGATTCCTTTTGTTATTCCTTTCCCTCCAGTGAACTTAGCAAGGTGAGAAATCAAGCTGAACAAAGCTGCCAGGAGCCTGTGTTGTGTGTCTGTCTGATACACAGGAAATATTTGGCACCTATCTGCTGACTCCTTCCAGGCAATGACTGTGCTCATGCAGCCATCCCCACATTGAGAATTCAAACCCTCAAAAACCCCACAAGTGTTGAACTTTTGGAAGAGTAGTAGACACCTAAGTGGAAAATAAATGCTTGTTTTCTTGGATGGTTGTTTGGTGATGCTGAGGGAAGAGGCACGACTCCGGAAAATCACTTTATTCCCAGAGGAGATACAGACCAGGGCTTTTCCTGAGAGATACAGGAGATGACAAATCTACCTCTGAACAAATATGTTTTTTTTGTTAATTGGAAGTTTTCTTAATAGTAGTCATTTGGCTTTTCTCCAGGTGAATGTTACTCGTGAAGACTCCCCCAGCGAGGATCCTGTCTTCCTCCGTACTCTAGGGAAGGGAGACTGGTTTGGAGAAAAAGCCCTTCAAGGGTAAGTGCTGCTTATGATGGAGCTCTTTTGTTGAGAGAACTTTTCAAGGATTTTTGAAGCCTTCAGAAAGTTCCTGCATTTTGGAAACAGATTGGAAGTGGGTTTATGATTTACAAGTTGGGTATTATCTCTTAGTGTTGCAAGGAGGCTGCATCTCAATGGGGAAATGAGGTTTGTTCTGCAGTTCAGTGGCCAAAGGTAGGTCTTCTCATGCTTCTAAAAATCAGAAAATCATTTGTCTTTGCATTGTCTTCCCTGACCATACATTTGAAAGTCAAAACGTTTTGATGTTTCACAACTCTGGGGTATTTATGATGATAAGAGCATAATTGTGGTCTTCTTGATGGCTGAAGAGTTGGGTGGTGACATTGAAAACATCCTCTTGTATAGATGTGAGATTGTATTTGAGTGACCTGTTCCCAATGTTTTCCTTTGGGGATGTACTAAAAGAAATGGCAAATCCATCTTCAAAGCTGATTATTAAGTATGATTTATTTCCATAGGGAGGAATAAGAACAGGGATAGTGAAACATGTGCTTTAGGTAGGAATTTGGGGCAGGCATTCATCTTAACTGTCAAACACTCATTCCATCCCTGGGTGCTTGTCTGTGTGTAAGAGCTGTTGGGCTCTTTGATGCTGTGATGACATGTCCAGTTGCTCCTGAATCAGCCTTCTTCCAAAAAGAAGGCAGCAGGACATTCAAAGGCCAAATTTTGTGTTGCTTCTTGGCATCCCCAGCACAAAACCTTGGCCTTGCTCCTGCAAATCTCTGCTACAGTTATAAAATAATGTGCTGACTCAATAAATGCCTTACTTTGGTTACATTTTTAATGCTAAGAAGAACTATTTTATTTTTCCCCCTGAAAACACATAATATAGAAAGACTTTATTTCTTTAGGACCTTATAGCAACTTGACACTTAGAGCTGGTATATTTTTAAAGCAGCACCAAATATATCAGGGTGTCCACTCAAATACTGAGAGCAGGCAGCAGTGTGTCAAATAAAATCAATCTTTGAGGAAGACCCAATGTGATAAATAAAAGGTATTTCCTACTTTTTTAGTGTAAGTTCAAATTTTTAGTGTATTTTCTTTTTTATCTCACACAGATTTTTCAGTACTTTACTGGAACTTCTTTGGCAATACTTAACTAGATATTATTAAATGTATATTCTCTTACTGTGACCTTTCAGGACTTCAAGGTGCCTGTCAGAAAGATGGGGACAATCTTTTTATCAGGGCCTGTTGTGACAGGACAAGGGCTCATGGTTTTAAACTAGAAGAGGGAGATTTCTGGTCAATATAAGGAAGACATTTCTTATGCTAAGGGTGCTGAGACTCTGGCCCAGGTTGTCCGGAGAGGTGGCTGACTACCTGTCTCTCATGGGACACATCTTCCTTTACAGAAAATTACACTCTTTTCCATATATATTCCCATATTTGGAGCCTCCTGTGGGGTTATTTCCCCAGTGTTACATAAACCATCTCTCTTTTGGCTCCCCAAATTCCCTGCAGCATGTTTAGTGTGCCAATAATTCTCAGGAGCACTAACACAGTGCTCAACTAAAGACAATTTCCTTGCTGACCAACCAAAAAACTTCATACCATGTTTCCCACTTAAAATAGCATGAGTTGCTGTTGCCTGGCAGTGGGGGGAAAAAAATTTAGTAGAGCTGCACAGGGAAATGTTAGTGCCTCTAAATCATAATTGTTGCTGGCAGTGTCAGAGCTTTGTTCATAAATTTATGTAGGAGCTGGATAGAATCTCCAAAACTTTTTTAAATGACCACTGGCTGATGTCTGGGATGAGAGTGAGACATAAATAAATAGGACAATATTATTGGCAGTGCTGGTGATTTGTTTCTCTTTCTAATATATGGTGTTTTTTCTCTTGCTGCAGCCTGGCTTAGGAGTGAGGCTCCAGAAATAATCATTTGTATTAAATCTCTGTAAGAGCTGCTGGAGTCCTGCTCCTCTTCTCCCAGCTCTAATTCAGTTGCCTTCTGTGTTTTTGCAATGATGCTACTGCTAAAGTGACCTTTACATTGCTCCTTTTCCTAGCTAAGAACATAAAAATCCATTTTTTCATTAAAAACTTAATTGCCAAGACCTTGAAACCTGGTTTAAGTGCCTCATCTCACAGCCCTGCTATCTTCTTTCTTGCCCTTTCTATCTTAGTTACCTTTCCCCCCCCCCCCCCCAATAAATTCTTTTCCCCTGTCACTCACCAATAACTTTTGAAAGGACTACAGGGATTTATTTACTCAGCTCAAATGCTGGGGGAATAACACTGAGTCTCAGCAGTTAGAAAATAGCTAAGCTGAGAAGTGGGAAATAGATTTATTTGCTGGAGTCCTCATATATTTGGGGTTTTGCAAAATCCACACCCAGTGCTCTGTATTCTTCACAACTACCTTGCATGTCATTAAAGAAAAAGTGAAGGTTGTAGTGGCTTTTGTTTTAGTTGATTAAAAGTTGTTTTATTTTATTTAAAATATTTTAAAATTATTTTTTACATATTTATTTTTATAATAGATGCTCCTGTTCACTCTAGCAGTAAAACAGGGTATTTTTTTTCACACTCCTGATTGTTGCCTGTTCTTCCTTTTATTTCACACACACAAATTTATGCTTATTACACATCACCTACTAGAAGGTATCTAACAAGTTTTAATTTACTAAATACCCTGTTATTTCTCTCAGTCCTCACTATGCCTGAGCAGTTGTGTCTAGAAAAGCTTTTTCAATGTCCTTGACTGAACTTCTCAGTGAATGTTAAAGGATAGTGTTTCATATCCATCACAGAAGTGTTTCAGTTGGAAGAGATGATACAGTGCAACAATTAACTGTTGGCAAACCCCTGAAACAAAATCTCCCCCAGGCTTGGGAGGGTAAGAGCTCAAAAGCCCAGACAGCTGGAAGTGAGGAGACCAAGTGACACTGAGACCATGTCACCATATGGCTCCCCATGGGATCACCTTTCCTCCTGCAGGCATCTGCTCCCCCCTCTCCTCGGGCTGGGAGGGGTGGCTGGGTGGACCTTCAGCCTTAATTGAGCTCCTAAGATGGCACCAGGACAGCAAACCAGAGGGTGCTGGTCAATGGCTCCATGTCCAGATGGAGAGCAGTGACAAGTGGAGTCCCTCAGGGGCCTGCACTGGGACCTGTATTGTTTAATATCTTCAT
>JANHGL010026156.1:4952-29768 GCA_024611195.1 Ceyx melanurus | reverse complement strand
CTGAGCAATTTTGAGCTTTTTAAAAACACTTATTAACAGGTTTTTTTTTCCCTGTAATTTTTGAAAAAAAAAAAAAAAAAAAAAAAAAAGTTAAAAAAAAGTTTGCTCTCTACTTCCTGTATCCCCTGATTTCCTAAGAATACCAGATATGTCCTGGTGAAGGCATTAATTAGCAAAGGCTTCTGTGACTGACATTTCAGTTGACTGGTACTTTAGGACTTTGCATAGGCAGGTGAAAATGGAGTGATATAGTGGAAAATGTGTATTAACTAATACACAAATAGGGTACAAATGTGGTTTCCTTTGGGTTGTTTGAACCTGTTTTCTTTCTGAACTGTTGAACCACTGCAACAATAACTGATATAACAACATATAACTTAAGCTCTGATTACTGACTATTATATTTTATATTCTTATTCATTACATCTATAAAGCTGAGCTGACCTGGTATTCTGAATTTCTGTTTACAGTTAACTTCTCATTTTAAACAGTGGAGAGATCTTGAAAGCAGGACTTTCTTAGCCAGGAATGAAAGATGATTTGAAGTTTTCTTACTTCACACTAGCAAAATTAAAAACAGAATGTTGTTTTTGCATAATGCAATTAAATAATATGAAAGACTATGAGAGAGAGGGGAGATTATATTCTGCCTCTAAAATACACATATTAGTTCAACATGATCTTACACAATTTGACAAGAGGATTTTCATTATTAATAAGAGGAAATGTAGGGCTTCTAATTAAGTGGAAAACAAACCAGTGTAAACTACACTCAGAACACACAAACCTATTATGTTTTGAATTTAATAATAAATCACTTATCTAAAACCCAGATGGTTTGTTGCATGATCTTACTTGATAAGAGTTTATTTCATTTCTACATCTTTTCTTCCTTCTATCCTTACTATTCATAATGCTGATACAACTGCAAATTTGTTTGTTTGGGGCTTGTTTTTTGTTTTTGTTTTTCAAATCCCCATGCTAAAATATAGCTACTCAAAATGATTAGCAGGTAAAAAAGTCTTAGTAATGTTCTCATTAATTTGGTGGAAATAGAGTTGTTTATGAGTAAAATGAAATGTCTACTATGAATCAAACACTGAATTAGAACTGCAGTGCTGGACTATAAAAACAAAAGTACTAGAGAAAGAAAATGCATGATATAAATTTCAGCAGGAAAAATGCTAAGTAGCCCTTACTCAAAGGAGTCTTTGGAAACAACTAACTAAAGACTTCAAAGTAATTTTAAATACAATCTAGTGTGGAATATGCCACATGAAGACTACTATTCCAAGAAAACCTTTGACAGATGAAGGTGTATCTGCATAGAAGTGATGAAACTTGGCTCAATCAATAAATCATATTTAATAACTATGAGCATTGCTTGTAATTTAGCTCAGCTACATTCATGAAACATGGGTGACTGAAAGGTGCCACAGATACAGTTCAAAGCTGAATTTGACTCGGAGGTGTATTAACTCTTTTTTTCTGTGATCTTTGAGTAGAAAATGGCTGATCATAAATGGTTAACAAATATCACCACACAGATACCTATTTCACTTATTCTGTTTTCACAGCCTCATAAATCCTTTCTCTTTAAACAAATATCTAGTAAATCATATTATGACTTTTTAACAGACTTCCTATAATCTGGAGAAAACTATTTGTGTGGTTTGTTTTGTGTGTTTGTGTGTGTTTTTTCTATGTGTTCATTTGTTTGTGTTTGGTTGGTGGTTTGGGGTTTTTTTTGGTGGGTTTGTTGTTTTTTTTTCAGATAGACAAGAGTACCTAATATCTTGCAACATCTAAAGAATACGGACACAAAGTGCTTCTCTCTAAATTTCTCAAGTACCAAATATGTATCAGTCTCCATATGGAATGACAAGTTATTTTTAAGTGTATAGCCTTTTGAAAATGCCAGCATGAACATCAACAAGTACCATGTTCTCCTCCTGGTAGAAGTCCTAGGATTTGCACAGATGGGTACAGATGATCAGGATCATACAGCAAAGAAATGCACACCTCTCTACTTTCATCTGCTAAGCCATTGGTCATTCATCTGCAGAAATGGGAAGAAATGATAAAAGCTTTTAGTCCTAGAAAAAAATTTCCTACCTTTAGGATAGGAAAAAAAAAAGCTTTAATTGTTGTGGTTTGTTGGTTGTTTTTTTTTCATGTATGCTAGTATCTATAAAAATGTAAATATATCCAGCACATCCTAAAGCAGAGATGCCATAAGAGCCCCTTTTTTTAATACATACCACAAAAATCATTAGAGGATAGTATAGAAGATCTAAGCTGGGTCACCACAAACCTGTAATTGTTACTTATGGAAACTGTTCTTTCATGTTTAAATCAAACCTCAATTATTTCAGCCTACTTATGCCTTAGGAAGTGGAAGTTAAGCATAACAAGTATAGTATGTTGGATGAGATTTTTTTTTGGAAATATATGTGGGACAGAGAACAGAGAGAATTCAGATGACCCCAGAAGAAAACTATCTTAAGTCAAATAGAATGATCACCTGAGCGCGTCTTTATTTGCCAGTATACACATCATATTTGTCAGAATGGTATCACACTGGTTAATTTAAAATTCTCTAAGTAGAAAATTCATGAGATCAACAGTGACTGTGAGGAACAGAAAGGGAATTGTGCAAACTTAATGAAATTTTGAAACAGAGCCAAAAAGTGCTTAAGGGTTAGGATTAATTAGCTTAGGATTAATTAGTTTGCCAAAATTAAAACAGTTCTTCTCTTTAATGCAGACAACAGTTCAAATGGTTGACCAAGCCTTAATATCTTCTGAGGAGGGGAGTCTATTACATAATTTCTTTACATTCTAATGAATTCCAAAGGAAAGTGACAACAACTGGGTTTAAAAGTGATTTTTCCTTTTTTTTTTTTCCCAAAACTTTCCAGCAATTAAGTTTACATGCAAAAAAATGATTCCACATACAGAAAATACTTTGAAATAAACAAAGGATACCCATTCCAGTCCTCAAGTTGACAAAAATACATTTCACAGAGTAATCAGTACAAATAGAGAAAGCAAACAAAATACAAATCCACAGCTGCAAAGCTTCAGCTACACAAAATGACTATTTTCATGTTGTGACAGATCCATGGTTTGAAAATATACTACAGCATGTTTTAATCAAACTAACATAGGATTAAAGTTACCTGTGCTGTACAGGTAAATATAACTAAAACCAGCTGAAGCTGATAGCATTCTGCCTCTCCCCAAAATCAGAATAGTAATGGGATGCAAATGCTGAAAGTCCTTTTTTTTTTTTCACAAAAAGAGAGCTGACAACATTAAACTAATCTTGCACATTGGAAACCCTCAAAATTAATATACAGTAGCACAAAAATGGTAATTTTTTTTTTTGCTAGGTAATAATAAAGAAAACAAACCACCAAGTATCTGACAACAAACAACTGGAGTTACTGTAGATGCAATGTGACAATTATAAATTCCTCTGGGAATTTACAGTCTGACATCCAATATCCACATCCACACATTCATCACCAGAACTCCTGTTTTCACCTACTGTGGACTGAAATGCCATAAAATGTATGTCTTCATCTGGATTATAATGACATTTTCAAACAAAGTCCTAGGACTTCAATAAGATGCATAAACAGTTGCAAACAGTTATTTGCTCTAATTATGTTACTGTCAAAATGTGAAAGAAAAACATAATTTAAGAATTTTAATGGCTGCTTATTCAACTCAAAAAATATAACAGAAAAGAGAAGCAGCTCAAGGAATTCTGAAGAGGGTGAATTCAGTTACAGGCATTAGTTGGGTCCAAAGTTCTGTACTGAAATGGAAGTACAAAAACAAAAAAAACCCAAATTCAAGAAAGGAAATGAGCACTGAAACTTCACACCTAAAAACTTTAGGTTTTTTTTTTTTAAATGCATATAATTAGGAGCATGGTTGATAACATGACTGCAATATATCAATTTTCCACAATCTTTGATTGATATAAAATAATTCCCTGACTTGTGTGCTAAACAGGACTTGCAAACATAACCGGTTCCCATTAAAACTGTGCTTAGTTTAATTTTAATGTTTAAGGCCATACATGCACTGAAATTAAAGAGTTTTCAATTTGAAACACTAGTTGACTGTGTTATATTACATAAATTATACAATGAAGGGCTACTGGTAGGAAATGTACATACAATGCAACATGAGTCTGCTTCTGTAAGACCATCATACACTAGACAGTTATTATACAGTATCAGGACTTCAGACACAAAAAAGCCAAATCTGGTCTCCAAGTTGCACACCTCAGATATAGGTATAAAATGGGTAAAACAAGCTAATTTGACAGCTCTGACTTGGTTTTTTTTCTTGTCATTTTTTTGATTAAAATGCACAGAGAAATACAACTCAAACACTTTGCTATTGATACAATAGTGCACAACCAGTCAGAAAAGAGGTATCTTGAATTCTCAGCTGAGTCACATTTACAGAAGCCTAGTTTATGTTTTGTTTTGTTTTTTCAAAGGGATCCATGATATCTTTTCTGTCTTTAAGCAATAAGAAGCCCAAACATTATTTGTCCAAAGAATTAGAAACAGACTTGGTTCTTTGGTTAACACCATGTGACTTACATCAGACACAGGAATCAATTAAGAATAAACAGTCGTATGAGGAGGTTTCTTGGAAGGGGGGGGTGAGGAAGGAAAGGGGAAAACTTCAAATTCAAAGAAATCCATTGTGTTAAACCAAACTGCCATTTGAAACCTCCTGTACTAAGAAGAATGAAGTTAAGACATTTCTTTAGTTGCAGTGACATTGTTTACACATCATAACTTTAGGTTGTCTAGGAATTTATTTTATACAAAAGAAGGCACCGAGTGCATCGGTGACATAGAGGCAGTATAAAAGTATGCAAGAAATTGCTACATACTGTATATTTAGTACTTTTAAAAAAATGTGGTGAATGTGTGCTATCTTTACACAATATAATGCTTCACAAATCCAATTCCTTATATCCCAATGGAAGAATTAATTAAAAAGTGAAACACATTTTAATAATCTTGCTGATAACAGCGTGATTCAACACTTGTATGCACTAAGATCAGTTCCTAGCTTATAGTCACCAGAAAACAAGTTCAAAATCACTGCAGATCAAGGGAACTATAATCTATAACTACACCTTTGGGACAGAGCCAGCAGCCTTTACTCATGACAGATGTCCCACTAAGAATGGAGAGGAGGCTCAGTTTTACTGCTGTTATTCATGTTAATAGTGCCTGTCTCTGAGTCATCCCAGAGAAATAAATGGAACTGCTTATAGGGAAAGGTACTACACAATGTGAAAGATGTCTGGTTCAACCAGGACCTGAGTAAAAGGCAGTAGGTTCAGGCCCTTAAGTCAATAGATTAGCACTTTAGATTGTGTAACAGTGATACAGCTTGCTCATAGAGCATTTAATTTTACTTTGTTAAATCATCTTATATAAAAATAGGTAACAAAGTTCTGTAAGAAAGTATATATACTATAGAAGGAGAACTCTCTCCTTAGAAAAAGCAAAGAAAGGGAAAAATTGAATAAAAGGTTTCACTACTTACGCTTTGTCATGAAAATCACATTAAAAACAGTATTGTAAACGAAACAGTACTGAGCACTAATGAACCTTGTGGTTTACTGGAAAGGACAGCAAACTAGCTGTATAGTTAAAAAAAGATCATTGCTCTATCTCCTTCTTGTAAATATTCCCTAATACATTCAACTGCTTAGGCATTTTCTGAAAATAACATCATAAGCCATTTGTAAAAATTTATTATCAGTAATTTTTCAAAGCCCTGCTCCTTGCTGGCACTATGGCTTGGAGATCAGACCTCAAACCAATGATAGTGCCTGGAGTTAATTCTGTAAATTCATTCAAACTCATGCTTTAGAAATGAAGCAAAAGTTGTAAAGCAACCCACTATAGACACTCTCCATGTAGTGTATCTCCACAGGATTTGCAAAAAAAATAAATAAAAATTGACTTGATACAATGGGCAGAAGTCTTGTCCACAGATGGAAGAGGGAAAAAAAAAAAAGGATGACATTAATTACATCCCTGATTGACCATGAGGTATTCCTTCAGTAGCATGGCATTACTTCTTCTGCTCTCCCCAGTAGGGTCCTCAGAGTCAGTTAGCTTTGGGAGGCTTTATGCCAGCTCAGCCAGTAGATGCTTCCAAGGAAGTGAATGATGACTTCTTGCTAGCTGGCTAGCCATGCCCATTTTCTGGGCATAGATGTTTCCTGGTCTTCATTCCTACAGGAGCAATATTGCCCACTTTCCTGACTCCTGGCACATTCCTCTGCACAAGGATCTTATTTCTGTATTATACCAGCAAAAGCCTGCACAGCAAAAGCTGATCCAGCATTTATTAGACTAATTTATTAACTCATGTTACCATGAATTAATACCATGAAGCCATGTTACAGATTAACTAAGCATTCTAGCACTAACATAATTGTGCCATATTCAGGTAGGCATAAGGAGATTTGTTGGGTGCATAAGATTTCTGCAGTTTGCAGAAAGGAAGAAACTCTGGTTGAACTTAAGGAGGGGCAGTGATAAGTTCTTAAGGCTAAACTAATCCATGTTACTGTGGGTCAGCTGGTACTCACCCTACTTACTGTAGGCAAATAAGCACCATCTAGCTGCTTACATCTCCAAAACACACCAGGTCAGAAGCCATGGAATGCCCACGAAGACCAGTGCTGCTTTGAATGTTCAAACCCTCACAAGTCACATGTCATGGTTTCTCTGAGGGCCACAGGGCTCCAAGAGTGGAATTTGAGCCACTGTTGCTGCCACTATAAGAAGCCATCTCTTAATTTAATGCTCACACTCTCAGATGCCATCTCTTCATCAGGCATTGATTCACTGACAGGCAAACGCTCCTGGGACTTTCCCCTCAAAAACTACCATTGGAACAAAGTAGTTTTTGGATCTGAAATCCAGCTGTGATCTACTACACAATCTGGCAGTTGAGTTAGAGGAGAAAAATACACAACATTCTTGATGGTTCTAACAAAAAACTTTGCTGAATGTTTCAGTTAAAATGGCCAAGATGTTCAAGGATTGCTCTAACATTTTTAATATCAAGTATTAAATATATTTCAGAAGCTGAGGTAAAGAAAGAAAAATAAGAGATCACTATGAAGTTTGTGACAGTATCCAGATTTTTGTTGGGGTTTTTTTCTCCATTTGTAATTGAAATGGCATTTGATTGTATTGCAGTGTACTGCTACTCGGATCCTATTGCACTTCACACTTTCAGGGGTCAGGTTTATTCTCCCATTTGAAGCCCATGAGCCCTTCTCAGCAATATCACAGAATCATTTAATCATTAAAGGTTGAAAAAGACCTCTAAGATCAAGTCTGACTGTCAACCCAACATTATCATAACCAAGCCATGTCACTAAGTGCCATGTCTACATGTTTTTTGAACACCTCCAGGCATTCAGACTAAACAATCCCAGCTCCCTCAGCCACTCCTCTTAAGATATGTTCTCCAGACCCATCATCAGCTTCATTCCATTTCTCTGTACCCACTCCAGCACCTCAATGTCTTTCATAGCAGCAGCAGGCAGGCATGTACAGCAGTGTGAGAATTAAATGGATGTTTAGCCATTACTGAGAATTGAGGTTCGGGGGGAAGTCAGTCTACCCTGCAGGTGAAAAGCAGTAATTTTAAAGACTGTTTTAAACAGGACAGCTTTTTTTTTTTTTTTTTTCCCTCCTGGAAAGTAGAGAAGTAAGTAGAGGAGTCAGTACAACTCTCAGTTAAATGAAAGGGCATTGTGATGTTAGTTTCAAACTAGAACAGCTTTGGCCAGCAAGCTTCCCCTTAAACATCATTCTCTGATTTTATTGCAGATTTTTTTTAGAACCTGTATGGGTAAGTACTATTTGTATTCAATTTCTACATTAAAATATCACCTTCAAATAAAAAAGTTTTCTTCTTCTGCTTCACTATATTAAAACTGATGGTTTGCAATTCAGGAATGTTAGGTTGCTGGACTGGACACAGAAGTTTTGCATCAGTACCTCACTGTAAGAACTGCAGAGTGCCCTTGACTTCTAAGGTCCAGTGACTGCCACAAACAGCTTCTCAAGGTGCTGGGAGCTTGTATCAGTAACACAAACAAAAATTTTAGACAACAAAAAAAAATTGCTCCAAAGGTGTAAAAAAATGGGAAGGTACTTACATTGGCACTGCATCTGCCATCAGGAATGTCTGCAAATATTTATAGGTGAAAATATATCCTATCATAAATGCCAGAAAATCTTTTTTCATTGATACAAACAATGTTCAACATCAGTAAAAGCACATAAATTCATTCCAAGGGCTCACTATATTTTACAATCTATTTTTTTAATGAGGTTAAAGAATTTTAATTTGCTTTAGAAATTATGTCATATTTATCCAGCAGCAGAACTTACACCCTGCCTAACGTGGTTACAATGGAGATATGGCATGTCTTAAGTCCTGAGCATGAAGGTAGCTCCACAGGGACCAGGCTTTGAATCATACCAGTTTGGATCTTACCAGTTCCTCCTTCCCTGTGCCACCTGGCTGAATGGGGAACAGAATTAGGCTCTGCTGAGTCCTTGCCTCCACATGTGTGGAAGAAAGCAGTGTCCTGCAGGTGCCATACAACCTCTCATCCTCCTGTGCAGTGATTTCATGCTTTCCTGTACTACCCTTCACAATCCTGCTCTTCCTATGGAAAGAAATGAACCAATTTTTATCTGTAATACTCTAAGACCACCAGTGTGAAATGTTCTAAATATTAAACCAGACAGATCATATGCAGAAAGGATGCAATATTTTAATGAATAGAATCTGTAAGAACATCACTGTTCTAGAATTATTTAAGGCTACGCTGACAAGAAACAGATTCCATTCAAGAACTGTAATCTCTACACGATATATTGGCACACAGAAATGTTAATTAATTTGATAAACTCTTCCAAGGAGTTACTGTACTTTTGAATAAAGGTAAACAACAAAAAGCTATGGAAAAGAGCACAGACAACTCTAAGGAAAACAAATGTCTCTAAATTGTTTCTGATACTTTTGTTCTTTAGAAATAGTGTTCCAGGTTTAGAACTAATTGAATGTACAAAACCACACTGTATGTGTAAGTCTTTATGCAGGGTTTTTAAAAAACAGTATCTAAAGGCAGATTTCAAATACAAAAGTACAGGTTTGCATAAAGCAATAAGAAAAAATTACAAGCAAACATTAAGAATGAGATCTAGGAAGTAAAAACAACATGACAGCTATTGATACTGTAACTAATTCACAAAAATCCCAGGGTGAATCCAATTACTGGTGTGACTGGTTTTGCATGGCAAATCCATATTCTACTGCCTCAGAATTAAACATTTCTTTCCATTTTTTCTATATTCAGTTCCCAGCCTTTGTACAGTATAAATCCAAGCAAGCCATACCGCCTTCTGTGAAGCACAGACTGGATCTGGATACCTTGGGAAAAGTCTCATGATCTGAAGAGATTCCTCTTCCCAAATATGCCCAATGCAGACCACTATAAATCTTTGCTGTGTCTAAATTATTTCAGTGTCTTAGAAATCTGAGTGGTTAGATATAAAACTGAAGCAATGTAACCTACAAACAGAAACCAAAGTCACGACAGAGTTTAGCTTAGTTTGGTTCTGTAAAAGGTTATTTGCTGTACCTTTCAAACTGATAATTTGTTCTTGATGCTAAGTATATTCTCCACTGGAATTAATGTCATCATTTCTTGCTGTTAAATACTGTATATTATTTTATAAGGCAAAATGTGTAAAAAGAGTCTACTACCAAGAGACAGTTTTCGGCTTTAGGAATAAACACAACAAGTAAAAACAATTCCACATCCATTGAAAAAACTACTTTTGAAGAGCTTCTAAATCAGTGTTTCCATTATATGGAAAGCTGAAAAGATTGGGAAAATCTGAGTGTGTTCCTTGTGCATAAAAAAAATGTTTTGTCTTTTTTTTTAAATTCTACACTCAACAGTACGTTTTACAAATTAAGCAACAAAGAGGACTAAGAGAGACAACTTGTATTCTGTTACTGCAAGACCATTCTTGTTTAAAGAAAGTTTTTGCATTATTTGTATTTAGTAAATAAAGCTTCTGTAAATGAAGGAGCAGCACAATATCAGGGAATTAAAAAAAAAAAAAAGCCTGTAATAATAATCTTTTAAATCTTTAAAACAATAAAAACTGGAAGCCTAGCTCTGCAAATAAACCTCTCAAAAGGCACCAAATACTCCAAGAAGTGGAATTACAATATTCTTTAAAAAGGACCTAATGAAATGGTTTAGCAGTGTGAGAATTTGAGAAGCAAGCAAAGGATCTTTATTACAGTCTCCAACCTCACTGTACATGGCTATCTATATACCCTAAAACCAGGATTGTTCAAAAGGTATTATAAAGAAATTCTAAAGAAAACACATTTGTCCTAGTGAGAATGCTCTAGGCTACCACTAATTCTCTCAACAAAATCCAAAACTACCCACCATGTGCTACAAAAGTCAGTGAGGTCCCATATTAGTAAGATATCACCACAAAAAAAACCCAAAAAACAACAACCAAAAAAAAAATTTACTTGTTTTCCACACAGCAACAATTAAATGTAAATGAAACATAATTACAGGCAAAAAGAATATTAAAATTGGGAAGCTTTATAAAGATGAGTTTACTCAATAACCCAGAATTTCAGTACGGATTAGATTCAGCAGCCATTAAATCACTGTGATTCCAGTTAAAGTATTTGGGACAAACAGGGATCTCAAGCATGGCATTTCTCTGATTTCAGTGGAAGCCACAAGTGTTTATCTGATGGTAAACCCGGTGATACTGCAGCTTCTCAGCTGCCATTAGAAAGCTGTGTATCCCAACCTGAATATAAGCAAAGAAAAATTCTATTCTGGGTGTAAACATTCATTCGATAGCTGGAAAATCACTAGAAAAATAACTTACTGATGTTCTCTTCTCCAAGAAGAATGGTAAGAACTCCTGGTCTGCTCTGTACTTCCAACAAACAGCATGCAGTGATCCCTAAAACAGCTCAGAAGAGACTCAAACAGATACCTATTTCAACCAAAGCCACAGTATTTCACATCCATTCAGACCAATTCAAGTGCTGCCACTTCCCACATAATCTTTCAACCTAACTTCCAGTTTCTGACATTTTAAAGAAAACCATCTCAGTTTGGTTAATGAAAATATATAATGACAATTAGTAAATTCGTGCTCCACGAGCTTCCTACATTGGAATACATGAATACAGGAGGTGCTTTCAACAGAAAGTTACACAGTTTTACAGTACAACCTGTCTAAAGAGATTTGGAAGGGACCAAACTACTGATCTGGTCTCTTTGGATTAGGCAGAAGTACAAGCAAGAGGGAAACACCCAATTGATGCCATATATAGAGATCGTTCCTGTCACAGATTGAAGAAACGTTTGATGTGGAATTTCACCTGATGCCCAAATGCTAATATTTTTCAAACCAACTGCATATCAAAGAATGAAAACTTAATTGTATTAAGCTCCTAGAAAGAAGCTCAGTGTAAAATAACAGTATATCATATTTGCTATATGACTAAGTGTACTTCATTGCTGAGTTTTGGGGATTGGTTTTGTTTTTCCTTTTGCTCCACAGAACATTAACTTTTCCTCAAAGTGCAAATTATTGACCTTTAATCTGAATGCAGGCAGGTCAGAAACTACAGCATAGAGAAATACAAAAAAGTACACAAGGAGGAGCTTACATTAATTTAGAGAACCTTACATAAAATGTTTCTGAATTCAAAACCACAACACAAACCCAAACAAATACAGCATCAGATGGATAAGGGAGGGACCACCAATGTATCTGCACACAGCAAGTCTTCTCTGACACCAAGGAAGTGTCTGACACTAAGTGAAGACTATCTATTACATCCCTCTGTTTTGGACATTGTGCATTCATACGATGGAATGTTGACCTCAATTTCTGTATTTTTTTTTACTTCCACAACAGATCTGTTTAATGTCACTGGGGATGATCATCTTCTTGAGAGACCAAACTCCCTTAAAAGCACAGCTGCACTTTGTACCGTCCATTATGATTCTAGCAAAGTATGCCATCTACATACTTGCTGTCCTTTAGATTCTTTCATTTCAGTCCAGTGATTGAGTTCATCTTCTCCTGAGCTGTTGAGACCTAGGGAAATCCACCCTATCATCTCTTTTCGTTTCATGCTGCGCTTATTATAGACAGACAGTATGAGTGTCACATCTGAAAGCTGAAACAGTGCCACTTGGAAAACGAAGGTTTCTTTGTATACTGGGTTTGGCTGTCCTCGGCGGATTGAAGTTTTGCATTTGGACATCTCTTGCCCCATCGAGTTCAGCAGCGTTAACTTAACATATGTATCTACAAAATAAATCATATTTTGTCATGTCAGACATCTGAGAAGTTTTTGAGAATGAGGTACTTCCAAGACACAAGGATATGGTGTATACCAAGCTGACTGACACAGCTTATCTTAAGACACATGGAAAGATGACAAGTAAGCAAAATATTGCAAACACACTAACAGATTAACTAGCTCCAGTACTATGTAAATGGGTTAAGTTCAAGGTATACCTCATAATCCTCTTCCCATTGACCCCCCGCTTACTTGTTCAAAACAAATTTAAATTGCATTAACACTTAGCAAGCTCCAACTAGCCACAGCACTATAAAGCATACCACTGACTTCTCAGAAAATAAAAAAAACCAAAGTGGAATGAAGACAACAAATGAAGAGAAATAAATATAATGCTGATATGCAGTGATGATATCAAAACAGCCAGAATGAAATACTTAAGAATAATCTCTGCATGGATGTGGTTCTCACTTTGGGGTTTTCTATTTTATATATTTTAACTATGTGGGAAAGTGCATTCAAAGGTAAAAGTTTACACAATACAAAACCCCCATTAATTCCTAGATTCATGAAGGAATAAATTTAATACACCTTTAAAGAAAAGTCAATTTTTGCATAATCCCAAGATAGCTGTTTAAAACAGAGCTTGGACAGTGCTCTTAGGAATTACATTTAAGAAGCTGATGTAGGTAAATGTGGTTAGCACATTGGGTCTTAGTGTTCGGGTATAAACTCTTATTTTTAAAGCTCTGTTTTCACTTGACTAGAAGCACCAAGCCATGCTCCTGCAGAAGGATGGGTATTTCATGAAGTCAGCTGATTTTAAGAAATATAAAACCACATAAAACAATGTGGTGTTTCATTCTTTATTCCTGACATTTTCACATTAAAGCATAATATTATCAAAAGATTGGCATTTATGGTAAAAAAAACACATTGGATATTTTAATTTTGCAGCGACGCTGAAATCCCAACATCCATAATCAGAGATAAAGGTAACTTTTGCATTGGAGTGTGCAACAAATAATAAACATATAATTTTATAAACTAATATGGTAGGCAGCTGTGGATAGCTTTACTGCTGGCAAGTTTTCTTTTGCATGAAAAAGACAACATCCAATTAGTTTCTATAGGAACTCACCTCGGATTATATAAACCTGTCCACCTATCAAGTGTTTTAGACAACAGAACAGTCCGTCTGACAACAGGGGGTGGAAAGCAGTAAAAGAAATAATGACCAGATGTCAATAGTTGGGTGAGAAAGGATCAAAGGTTAAAGTTTAAGAGGAAACACTATTCACTGGAGTGGAAGAACACAAAACCTTAGCAGCATAGATCAGAAAAAGGATTGAACAAAAGGATCGTTGGGTAAAATTTAATGAAATGAAAAATTTGTGCAGTTTTTGTGTAATCTTTAACAAAAATTACACCACTTACATAATGGGGTATATTAGCACTAATAGGTACGGGGTTCTAAATCACACTCAACAGAGAAAGAATCATGCATACAATTAGGTTATAGAAGATTGGGTAAAAAACACTGTTATCCTTTTTAGCAAACCTTATGCTTTTTCATGCAAACTCCAGCATATTAAGAAAAACTGCACACAGTAATTATATTTCATATATTAAAAGCAATAAAATTAAGAATCACTGAACTGAAAACTAAGCTGGTTTTGCCCTTAGCTTTTAAAGTTGAAGATACATGATTGTAATACTTTACTTCTTGAGTAATGATGGACTTGGGCATGCGAACGACTCTGATCTAAACTAGAAAAATAGCTGAGGGATGCTTACTATCTGAAATTCAGCTCTGGGTGTCTATTTAAAATGTAAAGATCTCATTAAAATCCACATATTTATGGATTTAATGTGTGTGTGCATGCATACACACACACGTGTTTAATGTACAAAAGCTTGTACGTCGTTAAAAAATTTAAAGAATATTAAACAGCATCTTCTTCTCAGACAAAAATATTAACTGCCATGCAAAGAAACAGAGACATGTTCTAACATCAACTGTTATTGCCTGCAGGATTTGGCCTATCTGCCTGTACTGTGCTGCTAAATGAGTTACTATATACCATGTAAATATGCAGCAGAGGAGTAGAAGCAAGAAGCAGAAATGTAGGACTCAATCCATCTTTGCTGCAGAAGAGTTTCACAAAAACTGCACAGGTTCACAAGGGTCTAGACTACAGAAAAGATGGCATGTGGGAAAGAATAATTGCTTCCATTTCCATCCTAGTTTCTCATAACGTGAACAGAAACTGACACGTGCTTGTACTTTGAGGCACTTCTCAGGATTTTGGACCACTGATGGTCCAAATGACAAATCTGATCAGAGCATTTCATCATCATCATACCTATGTGCCTTAGTTTTCATTTTTTGTAAATGATACAGGCTTGTATGTCTGCACAATGTGATTGTCAGAGAGTTCAGATGTGGCAGTGGTATGCATCTGGGTCCAGGAGTTCAAGTAGGTGCTACCACTACCAGGGGGGATGAGGAAAGAAGCAAACAGCTGAGAGAAATTTGAATTCCACAATATTCTGTTCATGGTCTCACCAGACCCAGAAAATGCATTCGTTTTCAGCTTTCTAGAAACAAGGGAACTCCAAACCCACACTTGCCTAAACAGAAAAGGTTGATAATATTGAAACATCACTCTGTCCTTCACAGGGCATGGAAAAAGGTGACACGCCAAAAAATTTAGACAAAATATGGTATCACAGGGCTACATGTTATCTTCTGAGTTCCATTCTTGCAATTGGAAACAGATTTTTGACCTCAGTGACACCCACAACTATTGACTAGACAGCATGAGTCAACAGAGCACATTTGGGGAATTAACATACCAGGGAATTAACATAGATAGATTTTATCTTTGGAACAAGTGCTGAAACCCCATCTAAATTGCATATTCTAAATATGAAGGAAAATTTGGCTTTCTCTAGAGATTCTAGAAAGATAAGCAAAAGCCACCTACTGTGTTTGCTTTAAGGGAACAAATCCCTTCTCTCCAGGTGTTCTTTCCTGCTCATTTCATCACCCACCCCAATGTCCTTGGGCCTTCTTGGCTTCCCCATCTTTTTCTATGCTTTTTCTCCAAATAGATGATGCTGGAACAGCTACCTAATTATATAAAAGTATTAGAGATTCTTTTTTCACCTTCATTCTCTGGCCACGTTAACAAAGTCTGCCTACACCAGTGTGAAAAGTATAGAAAAAGCAAAGCAGAGGAAGGCTGAGCCAAAATAATTAATGAATAGAATAAAACATGGGTCAAGAAAGAAAGAGGAGAGCACCACTCTCAAGTTGTTTGGCTTACTTCCTAAACTCTGAAGACAACGTGAGATATGCAAATTATAAAATGTTGGCAGCCTGCTACATAATCTAGTAGTGCCAGATAATCTGCTAATGCCATACAAATCTGGGGATTAAGAAAGAGGGGCAAAAACCTGAGTCTCCAGACAAAATCAAGAGGAACAGGCAGGTATGTCTGGCTACAACTTATATAAATCACTCATTAACTAAAAAAAAACCCAAAAAAAACAAATTGAAAAAAAGTTAATTTCTGAACTTTTTCAAGCTATGTCATAGAATTAGTAAAAACATTCTGTGTGTGTGACATTCCATATGGCTCTGAATTAAAAGTACATAAAGTTCACAGATATTTTAGACAAATGTATTTCTGAACAAATGCTTGAACACACAGTTTAAGTCCTTTCTGATGGTGAACACTCCTTCTGCACAGTAAATATGCCAAAGGTCTCAATTTGTCTCTCCCTTGTCTTCACTGACATTCCCAAGTTACATATAGTACCACCACACACACAAGAGCACATAAGCAATTAAAGACTGCAGTATAAACCCCTCTAGGAACAGCAATAACTGTTCAGAGTGTTTATATTAATATTAGTTGGCATGTACTTTCTTTTTAAACACTAACTTCTTATTCCTGGCCTGTGATGTGAGGCATTAGTAATTTAGCAATTAATCATTATGATAAAGGTAATTTATTAGTCAGTCATCATGAAAAATTAAAAGTCTTGTCAACTTACAATTAATATTTTGAATTTTAGATTTTTTGCTATTTCCCAACTGACTAGAAATCTAAAACATGAAACAGATTAGTTGATGATTGCTCTATTTCATTTTGATTGAGAAAGACTAAATGATAGGATTGAAGTCCTTGCTACCAAGAGCCCCACCAGTACAGAAGCATTAGGATGAAAAAAGATTTTCACTCACTGGGTGGTCTGTTCGCTGCCAAGTTTTTGAAGTGGCTGCCTTTTATCACTTCTGCTGATAATCTTCCAGTGGTAGCATTATAAAGGAGGCCAATGAGGATTTCTGGAGCTGAGCCATGTACCAGAGAGTGACAAGAGGAGGTACTTTCACTGCAGGACACTTCTGACATACTCATTTGAGAGTCACAACCCTATAAAACAGATTAAAAGTTCTATGCATTTTACAGAACAATGTTACTGGGAAGTCAATTTGTAGAAAAATGGAAAGAAAATTAGGAAAGCAACTTACTGACATTAACAGACATTCCATTCAATCACCCAATAAGAAATGTACATCCTAAATATATACTTAGTTCACACATTTCTGAGGTAAGAAAAGACTGAAGTCATCTGGAACTAAAATAATTATTCATTTTCTGTTTCAGTTGCTTGGTAATTCAGGAGAAATAATACCAAAGGATTAAAGCAGCCTTTATGGTCCCTATTTACTTCAATTGCTAAGAAAAGACCTGCAACAATTTGCCAGTATCCTGGAGAACATTAAACCTTGAATCTTTTACTTTCCAAAAATGGAAGACACTAAGGGAACTCTGAAGATAATAAAATGCAGGAAATTCTCATTCTTCATGTAAAGGTTACTCTCTAGACTGAGAATTTATGAGCAGCAAAATAACAGAACACATGCAAATAGAAAAAAAATGCACTCTGTCTAGAATAAATTAGCTTACAAGGAATTTAATTGATCTGGGGATACAGAACTGCAATAGACTCTTCTGTTTTGGGTGGGAAAGGAAGAATGGCATCCTAAAGCTCATGATTTAATTTCCACCATCCAAGCTTCCAAAAAAATTTTATCTCTCATGCAATCTCACCACATTACATCTTTGATGAGAGCTTCTAATATTCATTTTTATCATTTTAACACCTCATAATGGTCTCAAAAATTTTTTTAAAACCCCAAAACTTTCATTACACTAACATTATAATCATACCATAGTTGTTCCTATTTTCATTTCTTGCTTTCATGCACTGGCACACAGAGTTGTACCACTGAAAATAGGGAACTGGACACAATCTAGCCAATAGCATGGCAAGTTCTTTGGTAGCCAAGAAGAGATGTTTGAATTATCAGTACATCCCGTTATGATTCTCTCAGAAAAATGTAAATTGGATCCACAGATTTTTCAAATATGGCTTGACTCATTTGGGAATCTGGCAGCACTCTTTCAAGAAGTCATATGATAATTTTGTGAAGCTTATTCCTCCTGATTCCAAATGTCTCTATCATTTCCAGCAGAAGTTGACATGGGGGCAAGATTACTCCTAAAACATAAATAACACAAATTTTCATAAAGAAAAATGGTAACCTTAAAATCAAGGAACTTAATCTGACATGTAAACTCCAACTGCATTACAGAATATCAAATTATAGAGGAGAACTTACCCACAAGAAGAAATTATGAAACTAAAATAGTACCCTTCATATTGACATTTTAACTAGTTCTTCTCAATAGAAGATTCCCAAGAGGTCTGGCAGAAGCTTCAAGTAGCAACCCAGTTTCTCATTAATTAACACTCACTGTTGTTAGCAAATGTATTCTTACTCCTAAGAAACACCTCAACAAAATTCCTTGACTTCCATCCCCCATGCTGCAAATTCTGAATTTTAAATCCCTGGTTGCTTCTCCAAAAGTTCTTTATTCATTTCCAAGAATCAATTTTGAACGCATTGCAAATTGTAAACTGCTGAAAATGAATGAGAAGTAGACACCCATTCTCTGATTTCTTGGCACTCACAAACCAGGAAACTTTTGATTCCTAACTTCAACAGTAGATTACAAAATGGAAAGTTTAAAAGAAATATGACTTGTCAAGGTACACACTGCACCCTTGACAACCTCAGCCTTCCACAGCTGCAGCCATCACTTTTCTGGTCTTTTAAAATTCTAACACATAATTCCTATGGTGCTTACTCATTATTTTGTTGGGCCAAGAATTTAACTACAGTCAACCCGATACTGTTCAAAGCTGAGGTCTCAAATTTGATTGGCATCATGCTGCAAGTCCACAAAAAAAGAACACAAAGCAAGCATCTGGGTAACACTCCTCACCAAACCCTCAAAGGGCTCCAACATCTGTACTGAGAGGTGATGATAGCACTTTTTGACACAGCTGAAGTTATTACAATGGGCACCAGAATAACATTTCAAATGCTAGAAACTGTAAATAGTAGATGAGTGATGACTGAGTGGGAATGAGTTCTGAAGTTTCTTGAAAGGGAAGACAAGTAGCTTCTGTCTGATATAATAGAGAAGGGGAAAAAAAAGGAAGGAAAAAAGTAAATAGAAGTGTGATATTACAAAGTAAACTAAGCATGGGCTAGAAATATCATTCCTTTACTGCAGAATCTTGAGTGGATGTGAGAAAGACAAGACTGCTATTGTCAAGGCCAGAGAAATGGATCTCACCAGTTGAATGGTGGGATGAGAAGACCAAGGTGATGCTTCAAATCTCTAAGTGGACACAAAATGCAACTTAGTGGCTGTACCTCAGAACTGTGCACAGAAAGAATTGATAGATGTAGCATTGATTAAAATATGTAGAGAGGAGCTAACTTAAATGTTTTGCTACAATACTTTCTAAAACAAAGTATTTTGCCTTTTGTTTTGAGACAAGTGACATGTTTGAAACAAACAAAAGCGTGCTGTTTAATCCTTAGTGCATAATAAACTTGTGACTCTCCTTCGTACAAAATGCTGTGGTGATAGAAATTTAAAGATATTAAATCAACCACATTAAGTGAAGAAACAATCTAAACCATATCCATTTTCCATTTCATATAATCTTAATAATAATAATAATAATAATAATAATAATACACCAACCCATTTTTTTTCATGCTGACAAATATATTTTTTAAAAATACTCTGCCTTTCAGTTATGAACTGGAAAATTTTAACATTAAAGGGTTAAATGACAAGTGCCAAAGTATAATTTCTGTGTCTATGGCAAGGGAGAAAACAGAATTTGGGGGTAAGCAGGCAAAAGACATGAGAAAAAGGGGAAAGTGATGTTGTGTTTCATCAGTTTTCTTTTGAAAGAAACAGAAAGAGCCTATGAGGAAAAGAAGAAGCAATAGGAGTCAGGGAAGGCAAAGAGTCAGCTGGGATCAACAGGGCTTGGATGCACAACTGCAGGAAGACTTTTCATTGCAAGACAAAGCTAAAATCAAGGATACGAAGTATTATTAGTTGTCTTCTTAAAAGTATTTTCTCCAGCAGAGAGATGATTGTTCACATTGTGGAAATCAATTAATCATTTTAAGTAATCACCTGTGTTGGTAAGTAACCTGACTTTGTCTTAAGTCTGTAAGATGCACTAGAATTGAAAAGAACAGTTTTCCAAGTCTCTGTTCAGTTTTGTTTCTTTTTTGGTTTACACAGTACAAATTCAAGAAGCATGCTAACAAACTTATTGACAAAAAGAAAGACAAGAAGTTACATTTTTACCTGCCCAAAATATAAACTTCACCATCACGTGCCAAACAAATATTATCACTGAAATTGCTAATTGGTACAACATGAATATCAATTTAGCTACAACGAAGCTTTTATCTCATGACATTACAGTGCTACCAGATGCTTTTCATGTCCATGCAGATTTGCATTCAATCTATCTGTAGGACACTTTGATATTGTAGCTTGCCTGTGGAAAATGTAATATTTAGACCAAAAGTTACTATTTGTTTGAAATAATTTGTCTACCTAAGTTTATTTTTATAAATCTTCTCTCTTTTCCTCTATAACAGCTGTTTGTACTTTAATAATCAGGGAAAGAAAGGACTAAGATTCCAGAGTAGCAAAAGCCTTTCAAGGTCAGTGAAGCACCAGAATAGTCTAGTAAGAACTACCATAAAATCTTATATATAGATTTTTAAGAACTCAGAGGAACTGTCAAGGTATTGATGATCCCATCACAGTGCAAGGAGTCATCTCCTGAGGTTGTCTCCAGGACATTAATGCTAAATCTAAACTATTTTTTGTCCATTTAACCATAACAAAAATACATTATTAACACTAAACACACAAAAAAAAATCCACCCACATTAGGTGAAGTGTATTCCCAATCCAAAGGTCTGTCTTACTAAATTACAAATTTTCAGCTTTGCCATGTTATAATACAGAGCTTTGCACAAAGGACTAAGCCCTTCCTATATACACCACAGGACAGTATTTTATTACAAAGTTAGGTGGATTTTATTTGATGTACACTTAAAAGATCCACTGCTTTTTACTGGATTATGAGAGTAATACATGTTATATTCTACAAAATCTTAATTACCAATTCTCCAAACTATTGTCGACTTCTTTGCATATATTGTCTACTTTTAAATACATAATAAAACCAGTGCCATTACATGGTATTTGTATTTTATAGTTTCCTATAGTACAGAAGTTGGCACTCAATAAAAGAACACTCTTTACCTCCATGCTAATGGAAGTGCCCACATACAATGCATGATGTCAGACCTGAAGTATTTTCAATTATCCTTTCCTCTTTTACAGCACAGAGTCTGTCTGCAACAATTACAAGCTATATAAACTGTATTTATTAGTCTTCGTTCACTATAATCCCATGGAAACAGGGTATTTATTACATAAATATAAATCTCCTACTGTTATTTTCTATACCCTGAAGTTCTGCTTATAAATCCTGCTCTTAAGCCAGCTACAGTTAATCACAAGGAATAATGTGGACATGCTCTGAGAGTAGTTAAAAGTTCATTTTCCTCAATGCACAGGTTAAAATCATGCCTCTGTAGTTGATGGAACAGAAACATCTGATTCTCTTGGCTTTTCAGAATATACACAGCAAAGATGAAACCTTGCTGACAATCCTTCAGCAACAAAAATCTGATTCAAGGCATGTTACTTGTCAAAATGTCTCTCTCAAATTTTAAGTGTTAATGTTATATCACTAATGTCTTAAACTTTTTTTGCACATTACTTCAGTCTGTATCAATATAACTGAGATGAGAAGAAAAATGGAATCCTAGTAGGCAAAAGAAGGAACTGAATTCAGGTCTCCAACATTTTACCTAGAAGTATTAATCTCTTAGTCACCAGCCCAGTGCTGAAGCCTGAAGCTATCGTTCCACTTTGAGGCAAAAGCTGAGGTGATGTGAGTACCCAAGCACCAAACAGGCTCCAAACCAGCTCTTAGCCTGGAGCCCATCCCTCCTTCTGCTCTGAAAGGAGCAGAAAATGCACCTAGATGCTCCTCATCCTTCATTAGTGGCTTAAACACTAGCTACTTTCCAAAAACAAGTTTCAAAGCTAAGATAGTTTTGAAAAAAAAAATCATTCCTGGCAAATAGAATTTCAATCACCTGAAGAACTCAGCTCTGAAAACAAAGGGATGTAAACAATTAGGAATGTGAAAGAATACAACTTAATTATTTTGAAGTCTGGCATCTAAAACCCACTCACAGTCTATCCTGGACACTTTGATGTTTCTGCAGAGTTGTTTGCCTCAGATCCTCCTAACTTCTGTTTGCCATAACTCGTGAAAGAAGTGTGAGGATTGATACACTTGAAACAGCAAAGTCCTCATAATAAAACAGTTCCTTACACCAAACAATTGATGCTCTTAATACCTGTAGGAAGGATAAACTTTTTGTTTCTAAAAGCAGAGAACTTAAGCATGACATAATGTACTACTGGGTTGGTTTTATTTGGGCTTTTTTGTTTGGGTCTGTGTTTTTGTTTGTGGGTTTTTCGTTGGTTGGTTGGTATTTTGTTTGTTTTGGCTTGTTTTTTGTGGGGGATATTTTTTTATTATTTCATGTTAAAACCAATACTTTTGAAACTGTTTGAAGCCACCTATCTTTACAACGTTAGGGAGAAAATTCTAATTGCTATTGTAGCTAGCTATCCCATAAAATAAAATTAAGAGAACATAGAATTATCAGCATTTCATTTTGTTTTAAACTAATAGCCTACACTTGCAAACATTGAAACATATAGTTTTAGGCATCTGAGAGATTCAAGTTTAGGAAAGCATCATTATTTATGACTGGTAATTATTTGGAGTTTTTTGCTTAATAGCTTCCTTGAAGCATGTTCCAATTAATTATAATGTGCATTTTTATTCATGTACTAACACCTTACAGTATTAATATAAACTTAAATCACAAACATGAAAGTAAGTATTCTAATAATATTTCAATTATGCAGCTTGATTTTAGGAAATAAAGCATACTTATTTTGGGTAGAATAGCATGAGTTAAAAATTACCAGGACTTTCTATTCACGATTCCAATTTAAAAATCTTTAGCAAATAAATACACTTAACATTGATGGTATTCACATAAAATATGGAATTGTTTTGATTATTAAATGATTATTAATATAGTTGAAATTACCACTATCTGAAGTGATTAAATATATTTTCTCCTCAAAAGCATATGCTCTATCTTTATTTTTAATCTCAAGTGGAAAAAAAAAACCAACCTCATAGATACAGAATTTTACAAAACTCATAATTTTCTGACAGATGAAACGCTGGAAGATGGAAATAATATGAAAAATAATAATTATGTCATTCACTAAAGATAAGGAACTAAAACCTTAGAAATTTTATGCACAGCTTTAATTTACCATAGATACTGTAATGTACAAATCTAGAAAACTTCCTTAGATACGTGATGATACTACACAAATTTTCAAGTAATTTTAAATTCATTATTTTTAATAAAAATTATAACCCTTTTGTGTTTCCTAATAAGAATACAGTATTATTTTAATAGGGTTTGTTTTAAAACTTTAGCATACCATAATTCAATCATAAAATGAAAAAAAATAAATTACATATGCTTAGTAATAATAAAGAATATTCCACTTCTCTGAAAGATTTTGAACATGTTCACAGCAAGATCTGTGTGGCTTTTCATATTTCATGAGAATTTGCTATTTGTACTTACTGTCTAAAAGTTTTTTTAAATTATCAGCTCTGCAGAATGAAACATTAATTCTCTGTAGAAAGGGAAATCTTTTAAGTTTTCTATAACTTTAATTTTTAATATTTTTTTTCCACCTTTGGCTTCCCTTGCCAGCTTACAAAAGGTCACCTCGTTGTTCCAGACTTAATGGGCTTGAAATTTGCACAGCAAACCCCAGCAGCAGTGGAAGCAATTGGAAATGAATGTACAATTAAATTTACAGCACTTACAAAAGTGCTGGTTTTACACTGCAAAAGTCTAACAGCTTTTTATACAGCCATGGGTTAGGCGGGGGAAAGAGGCAAGAGGCTTTCTATTATTGAATTCTGTTTTCTGAGATAAGACATGTAGCATAAAGAAACATTCAAGCACTAAAAGCTGTTAGATGTTTGTGCTAGCAATTTAGTGAAGAACATCTGACATGAAATGCAGGCATTTTACCTGCACTCCTGATGAGGCTATGCTAGCAGCTCCTATAGACTGACTCACACCTCCCCCTCTCTTTACTCCCTGTCAAACTCGTATTAGTGCTGTGGGACAGCTTCCAAGACCACAGACTTGTTTCAATGACAATGTCTGTCCAGATGGAGTTACACTCTAGGTTCATTGGGGAGATCAGTGACAATTTAATTTTTCTATATTCTTTCTTGACTACACTGGTTCAAATTGGGAAAAAAAGAAAAGGATTTGGTGATCAAACAGTAAGCATAATTTATGAGTAGTCAATCTATTGACTAGTATTTGATTGCACAGATATTGATGCTATTATTTCTCACAATGAACAAATTCATATCATTAAAGGACTACTATAATGCATTTTTCAGTTACTTTTTTTTCAGTTAACAGCTCACCCAGCTCTTAACTCTAACTCTACTGCTAGTGGTACCTGTTTTGATTTGTCCAGGTCATGTTTAATCTCATGATCAGAGGATCACACCAGGTGTTTGCAGTTGGAAGGGATCTGCTTCAGGTCTCAGAGCTATCATAAACACCACAAAGGGCAAGAGGGGTAGATAAACTGAATACTCCAGGGAGATGGCAGAGGTCATTGCCAGGCCACTCTCCATAATTTTTGAAAGGTCCTGGAGAACAGGAGAGGTGCCTGA
>JANHGL010026155.1:0-22644 GCA_024611195.1 Ceyx melanurus | reverse complement strand
TTATATATACTTGAAGTTTAAATCTTTGCTTGTAATGAAAGCAATTACTTCTTGAATAATATCTTACATATTCTTGTGTGTGAATAAGTCTAATTACTTATCTTTTTTTAAAAGATATTTTTCCCTCATTTCCCTCTTCTCTTTCCTTCCATCATTCTTCATAAACCTTGGATTATTTTTAGCCTTTCTTTGCTGATGTCTGAGGTTCTCTCCTGCATCCCATTGAATCCATCTTATGCTGGGTGCACCAACACTAGATCTGGACTTCATTTCAGTAAGTCACAACAATACAATGACATCATTAAATCTCAAGTTTTACAAGTGGCTTTATGCATCATAAATGTTCATAGAAGTAATATCCTTTTTTTGACATGGCATCTCATCTTTCTGAAAGATCTCTTCCCATTAAATTATTTTCCATCTTTTCCTTGTGCATCTGATTTGACTTCCCACGTTTAGTCCTATGTGTATTTCTGTATTCAAATCTAGTTTTGTGGCTTCCATTTTCTCAAGACCTGCTTGAATTCCAATCTTGCTTTTTGAAAATGAAATCCCTCACAAGTTGTTATTCACAAACTTTCTAAGTATAGCTAATTTTTTGTTTGAAATATTGAATGCTATCAGGTCAGTCTTGTGAAGGGCATTATGTAATATCCTATCCGTCCTCTGACAAGTTATTAACAAGTTTTCTGGGCAACATTTTACAGCAGTTTTACTCAGACCATATTTTCCCAGTTGGTTTATGAGTGTCATGTGAATCTGACATCTATTATTTTCCCAGATCTTGTTATCCTGTCAAAGAAATTGAATTACACTGACATGAGTTATTCTTGAAAAAAATGATGTTGGCTGTGTTTTGTCTTTAGGTGAATACAAATTCATTGTTTAATAATTTGCTTCAGTTATCTTTCTATCAAAGGAATGCTGACTCTTCTTTTGTTCCCTCTGTCTCCTTTACCCTCACAGGCTTGTTCTCTGACTTTCTAGAACTTATTCACCTTGCACAGAACTCCATCATCTCTCCTGCACTCCTAGGGAAAGACCCCACATTGATTTGACTCAATCTCTGAGTAGTTTGGGATGATGCTTGTCAAGTTCCAATGACTAGGGTCTAGTCAACTTTATTCTGGTCTTCCTATTTCTTCATTAATAATAATAATATAGTTAAACATCTAGTCACAGTTAGTCTTCTTGTGAAGACTGAACAAAGGAAAGCTTTAAACATTTCATATTTCCTTCAACTATCTATTAATTGCTTGGTTTTTTCATTTTACTTCTAATTTTCTCTTTTATTTAATGTAGTAATGTAATAATATCTATCTAAAACAAACCCAAGGAAAATCTTACTAAAATAAAAATATTGCAAAATCTTTACTAAAACTAAAGACTAATAAATAACAACAGTATATGGGAGCAAATAAAGAAAAATATAGTATGGAAAATATATCAAAATTATAAAAGCCATGGGAAAGTGCCTTGAGAAGACTGGTGGTTAGGTTGGAGATGTTGCAAATATACATTATCATAGTCTGTATAGCACTGCAGTATCATAATCTGTATATTAACTGGGGAGTTTCTGGTTTTGTTTTTTTTTTTGGTAGTGGGGAGGGTTTCGTTTGTTTTTAGAGTTTTTTTGGTTGGTTGGGTTTTTTTGGTTGTTTTTGTTTTCTTTGCCCAAAATATATACAATATAGACTAAGTACACAAAAAGCTAAATGAAGCCTGAATATTTATTTTTTTTTCCTTTTTGATGAGGCACTTGGTTGTTCAGTCTCTGAAAAGGAATTTTCACCAATATCCTGCTTAATATCTCACCCTGGTAACTTCATTATTCCTGTTATGAGCGTCCACAACATGATGCTTCTTTGATCAGATTAATTCTCTTTATAAATCATCTCCTGTACTCACTCAGCAAAGGCACAGAAAATGCAAATGTATTTCTCAATAGCATATTTGGTGCAGTGACTTGACTGCTAACGCTGTGTGGGGTGCCAGGCAGTCAAAATACCAGGAATCATGGGCCACCCAAATGTAGTGTAGAAGAGATAGTTTCTTCTTGTAAAATCAGGAGTAATGAGTCTGAATGTGATCCTTTCTATGAAAGGCTGAGGACTCAGGCTAACACTCTTTCTGTTCTTACTCACAAACAAGACAGTTTTTGAAAAATATTACCCAACACATACGGTATTTATAGCTATATAAACAAGAAAAGTAATTAAATATGTTTTGTTAGTGCTTGTTTTATAGGAAAAGACAGGGGTTGCAGAATGCTTGTTTTTTTGCCAGATGTGTTAAGGGTAATTTTGCTTCAAATCTCAATTTAACACTCCAGTAATTAGAGTAGGAAAATCAACCAGGTTTTCAGCTCATAAGAAATTCTAGATATTCTTCCATGGGCAATAAATATGGCTGATGAATATCAGTCCTACCAAACCTTTCCAGTTTGAAGATCCCTGATCACAGTCTTGAGTTTTCAGTCATGTTTTTTTTTCAGAAAAAAAAAATGTAGGTTTAGTGTAGGTGAGAAATACTGTAGATTACAGTATTTTTTTATAGTATTTTTACAGTATTAGAAATATTTTTACAATATTTAAAATTATTCTACAATATTCACTGTAGAAATATAGTATTTAAAATATTAAGAATACTTTTTTTTTTTTAGACAATGCTGCAACAGATAAATTGCTATTTCATATCCAAACTTTCACACTGATGCTATATATATTTAATTAAACCACACTAACATTAAATGCATACCTCCAGACTTCATCAAACAAATATGCATAGGCTTTTACACCGTGTAGTGTCCTGAGCTAGGAAGTTTTCTATTCAGTAACCACTGTCTCCTGCTTCTGGAAGTATTTGAGTTTCCCAAAAGGGTTCTTGGTCCTGGATGTTTAATATGTAAAATCCTCATTTCCTTCCCACTATTCCTTCCCACCTCCTCCCATTCATTGGCCAGAAAAACCAAATGTTGCATGAAGCAGGTGTGTTACACATGTGCTAGTGAACATCTGGCTAATCCTCTGTAGGGGCCAGAGAAGTGTGCAAATCCTCCAATGGGCAACACTCCAGGAAAAAATATGAATAACTGGCTCTGTAAGCAAAGTATTTCTGGTCTCAATTGAAATCCAGGCTGACAGATCTCTCATTTTCATCAGCCCAATGAATTGAGGTTTTGATCTGCCTAAGTTTAAAGACAGAGTATGCATAATGTGATTTGTTTTATATATGTCCTAGAAAAATATTCATTTATACATATGTTTTCACACCTTGAAACACTTATGGTCCCAACAGTGGTGTGGTTATAAAAAAAACTAAGAAGCAAAATGTCATTTTGGATCTCAAATACTGCTTATGCATTTGAAATTTTGATGTGTGCATCTGATGGTAACTTTTTCTTTCTATCCAATGTGTGGTTTTTATCACACATATACACATAATACCAGTATTTTCTGCTTCCCTTCATCATGCTTTGTACTGCTTTCATCATGTCATGCTTTGTACTGCTTTCATCAAATTGTAATTTTATAGACTTCTGTGTGAATCATATCCTCCCATTTCTACCCTGCTAGTCCCTTGAGGATTTGTCTGAGATCAGATGTAAAACAAGAAGAATGTATTTTTTTGAATCTAATAACGTTGCAGCTCATGACAGTGAAAGGTTCATCTGGAGAACTGATCTCAAATGTCAGAATGATAGAAATCAAATGGACTTAATGCTATGTCATTTCAAAATTTTTTTGGCCCAGCTCTCTCCTGAGCAAGTGGAGAGATTTTGATATAATCAAAACACAACTTTTACTCTGATTTGATCTTCAATGAAGAGTTTTAGTCTCAATGTAACCTGCATTTAAACAGGATTTTTTTCTGATAGATATAAATTATTTTTATGTGATGTGACTGGAATAATAAATAGAGGGTTGTATTCCAAACAGAACTTTTATTTGACTCCATGCCCTTTCTCCAGTTCTTAATGCAGGAAGTGTATAAAATGCAATGAAAAGGGTAAAGGTCAATTTCTGGAGTGGAATTCTTACTGGGATTCTGCCTCAGAGCCTGAATCTCTGATTATCATTCTCCTTTGCTCAGACACAAGGTAAGACTTAATAAATAACATTAAATACAGCGAGAGATATGGTAAACTACAGAACATTTTTTCATTGCTGGAAATTGCAGATCTTTAGAAATCTATTACATTTATAAATCAATACAGATTTCTGCAAAATAAGTAATGACAGCATTAAAAACATCATCACATTAAATATGTATAAGTATGTTTAAATATGTATAAGTATGTTCTTTAATATTTGTTTGCTTTTGCTTTACCAGAGGCATCGTAGGAAAAATATATTTTAAGTAGAATTTTTTATGCAAGTATAATCTTAAATAGAATTCTTAATTCTTAAATAGAATTTTTAATGGGGTTATGGAGATGGGAGCCTATTGGTCTCAGTAAATTATTCATTTTTATTTCATTCTATGAACCTGTGGTATTTGGAATAGACTGTAGAAAACCTTTTCCAACTTGCTGTCACAAATCCAGTGAGGAGCAGCAAATTAAACTAGCTGATTTTTGTGATTAGATTTCACTGTCTCTTTCACAGGAGCAAAGGCTATCAGGGTTACATCATGAACTAGGAAAATTCTTTCTGAAAAAAAAAAAGTTTTTCTGAAATGAAGAGTGTTTTTCTGAGAAATACTAATTGAAAAATATTTGAGTTTTTTTTTAAGTGGAGTACAGCTACATCAGCTATGGTTACTGGTCTGATTTCAAATCCAAAAACCACAATAAAGACTGTTTTCCTTACATCAGATGTGGTGATTAATATGTGGTAGACTCGGGCTCCACGTTTTTACAACTCTGTTAATTGATCATGAGCCAGAGCCTGGGGCTGTAGAATTAAGTTAGCTGGAAAATTAATGCAGGAAATGGCTTCTAGATTTGATTGGTTTAAAAATCTATGAATACACTTATTTAATCCTTTTGAAATCAACTTGGTGCCAAAAAAATTATGTTAACTACGTCTGAATTTTCATAACTTCAGGGCAGTAATCTTTTTCTGCCTTTGAAATCAGTGATGTTTGCACAAAATAGAGTCATCTTAGATGATCCATTAAAAGTTCTCTTTGTCACTGGTTCGAGGTGGTGGATAGTCTGTGATTTTGGTCTGATGCATCTGGGCACAGATATTAGGTTATCTGGGATCTAGGGGACTAATATCCATCTATACAGCTCAATAGTGCTGTGGCTGAGGTACCTTTGATTTCAAATGTTTTGAAAAAAGGTTAGTTTTGGTTTAATCTGTGATCATATATATATATATACAATATATTCATCTTTTTCTGTCTCGGATTAAAGTTGTTCCTATTAAATGACTTAGCAAGTTGTAGCTCTTCATAGGATAATTTTAGGGCTCCTTTTCCTCACCAATGGAGGTGACATTATAAAGCCAAGGAAGAAGGACAAACCACAATGGTCAAATAAAAGTGAAATAAATAGTTCTCTCAGGACTTTCTTGCACTTTAATTGCATTTAGACTGGTCAAAGAGAAAGAACCTTAATCAAGGGACCTTTAATGATAATATATGTGAAGAATAAAATATTTTGTTGGGAAAAATGCAAGGCAAAAGTAAAAAGCCCATTACCGAAAGTGCACCAGGCATCAGTAATAAATAACCCAAGACTGCACATAATTGGGGTGAAGGGTTATAGTAGTACAATTAAAGTTGTTATGCTAAGGTGATGTTCTAACATTACTAGCACTGCCAAGAGGCAAACCTCTATTCTAACTTGAAAAAGCAAGCTACTGTGAAGGGACAGAAAGTCTTTCCCTGCTTTATTTGCTTTATTTGGGAGCCATAGAAATGCTCTGAGAGACTCAGGTTGTCTTCTCTTCCTTGCAGCTTTTGTTAATTGGATGGTGGAGCAAAATGATAATTCAATATGTGTATATCTGCATATCCCCCTAAAGCAGCAGCAGTGATCAAATCAGTAAAAGGAAAATACCATTGCTCTGGGAATTTAATATTTTTCAAGTTACCACCGAACATGAACTAAAAGTTTTTATTGTGAATAGTTTTGAAGAAATGACAGTGACATGAAAGTTCCTTGCCTGTTATAGACAGCACTGATCTAGATCTAGGAAGAGTGATGGTTATTCCCTCTCTTCAGTAAACATGCCTGGATTTTAAGTGTCCACACTGTCAGTCACTTGATTAGGAAGAAGCATCATGGAAGAAGAATAGTGTTGTAGGTCTGATAAAGCAGGGGAAAACATTGCAACGTCTGCATTGCATATTAAAACATTTTTAACAATTATTTTGAGTAAAAGATTATAATCTCTTAACTGCAGTAGTGATAAAAACAAAACAAACATAAAAGAACAGAGACACTACTGTAAGCAAGGTGAAAAATTGACTTTTTTCTGTCTATTCTAATGCATTCATCATAACAACTGGCAAGGCCTCCTCTGTAACTTTTGTACACTGGGGAGTTAAGAGAAGTATTAATAACATGGATATCAAAAGACTCATCCCAGTGCCCCCAGTCCGGGTCACTGTTCCTTTCAGGAGTATTAGTGACAGCACCACTTAAAAGCACAAAGCCTCAGTGATAAAGCTCCTGTTCAATGTGATGCATGAGAATTGTACTTTCTGCATTACTGCAGACAATGGGACCATTAACTCCCTATCAATCACCCAGCTCCCAGCACAGCCTCCTCTCTAACAAGAAGCCATGAGGCAGAAGTTATAAATAGCAGCCATGAGTCAACCTCCTGGACCAGTTGTAATTGTGAAAGGAGGATTGTGAACTGCGTTTGGACCTCTGTCCAGACTTCACAGAACACAGCAGCGTGCACATGGGAACTCAGATAGGGTTGTTTGTTAGAAGGCTCCGTGGGAGAGATCTAGAGCTGAGCCCCTTTCTTCTCTCTTCCCAATAATTTGAGATATTTTCAGGAGCTCTGGGTGGTTTGAGGAAGATCATTCCTTGGTAAAAACATAATGTATTTTGAGTTTTTGAAGCACTGAGAAGCCTGATTCTCTCTGTTGTTCCACTGGCTATATGGGCATAGACCCCCAGACAGTGGGTGTGTGGAGGGAGGGCACAATATGCCAAGAATTAAGGTGGAAGGGCAGAGAATAAATTTACATTGTTGTGGATGCCAGGAGTATTAAACCAAGATAGGCCTTCAGAGATAGATTTAAAAAATTATTAATGTTTTTATGTTTGCTAGCTGGTTGTTTTGGTTCCACTAGAGCAGTTAAATAGCTGGATTAATGCAGTATTCAGGATTTTGCTCCATGAGAAGCAAAAGGAAGCTATTTTATTTGCCTTTCTTAAAGGGAATGAGATCACAAACAAGCCACAATCTCCTTTTACAGTTCTTTTTGTTACCTGGCTTGAAGGACTAGTGCAAGCTTTTAAAAGAGGTAATTCTGACATAAAAGTGGGGTGGTCAAGGTCTGTGATTCTTCAATGACTTCCACTGACAGCTTTATCAAAATTAAATTGCCCACTCTTTTATTCTGCAGTGGAAAACCTGAGAGAAGGTAGCAGTGAAATAGCTCACTGTTTTCAGCTGAAATGTACTCCATGCCTTATGCAAAGGGATTTGCTGATGCAAAGAAGTGTAATTTACACTTTCCTGGGGCAGCCTTTGTGACTTTGACCTGGCAAGTGGAAAAGAATCCAGGCATACTTACTGAAGGTAACTATAAATAGATCTAAATGCAGTGGCTTATCTGAAGGTTAACAATAAGTTGTCTTCACAGTGCTAACAAACTAGACCACACAGCTTTGTTTTGATTTTACCTGAAGTATAGACATGTGTGGTCTAGATGGATGAGATCAATTACATTTGAAAGCCTGATAAAATGGAATGCAGATGATTTATCTAGCTGATACCAATCTCTTGATAAAAGTCAGAGTCATTAGTAAACCTTAGTGTGTATATATCATTCCTGTGCATGGGAATGCATTGGGAATGCCTTTTTTTAAATGCATGCATCTTCCTTATTTTCAAGAGCTTTTGGCAGCTGATTATGGTGATTTTGCTACAGTTTACTGTGAGTCATTATAACCAAAGCATATTCTTGATAGGCAACGGATTAATAATCAGTGTTGCATACTCACACCCAATCAACTGATGTTTCCGTGGGCTGCTTCTGTCAACTGCTGAAAAACTTATTAGCTGAGAAAGTAATTGGATTAAAAGAAATGAAAACTATTGCTTAAACCTCTGGTGCTGAAAACAGTGCCTTCAAAGATCAAAAAAACCCAGAGAATTTCAGATAATCATGCTTTGCCTTGCATGTGTACAGTTGTAAGACACTGGTACTGAAATTCAGCTAAACATGCTAAAGAGAAATACTGTTGTAAAAGTTCTATTCCTTATTTACTTTTTTCTCTTTTTTTTTAAACAAACATGTGAAGAATAGGCAATACATGAAAATTCTTATCACAGAGCATGATTTCAACACACTGATGAATAACAGACACAATGAAAATGGTTCAGCATTTCATTCAGCATCAATATATCCATATTAGATATCTGTGTTGTCTACATGGTCTTCAAAACTACTTGGAAATGTTGCTTTTTGCATGCCATCTGTTTAACTGATGTGTCTTGTGGGAAGCTGTCCATATTGCCTGTCATTTTATGTCTAGTCACAGTTGTAAGGGGCTAGGTTTTACTCTATGAATTAATAAAAAAAAAAAAAAATGCCCTGTCAGAATACTTTTTCCTCTGCCAAGTGAAATACAGTTTCAGTTCATACAGCAAGTCTCCATCTTTTTCTTCCTGAAAGTACTGAAAAAATCAGGATAACTGCTCACATGACACAGTAGAAGAATTTAATTATAGAGAAGTCTGGGTAGTTTTCTGGTTTATGGTTAGACTCCTGGCTTGTGTAAGTCAAGACAGTTTTATTTAAGTTTCAAGCCACCTAATAATAATAGACTGCTCATAAATCACCAGTGTGATTTTCTTTTCTGTCTTTCTAATTAAAAAGCATTTATGTGGTCAGAAAGGAGACACACACACATACGTAGAGTTAAATGGTGTAAATGTCACATAAAAGACTGAGCAACCCTAAAAAACACCACTGAGATAGTGTTTTCTGGAATGAAGAAAGAGTGCATTATTTCTGACATTAAATCAGTCTTTTAATATTTCAGATTAACAGGGTTTAAATGGTTATTCTTCCAAGAAAGCCAAATTTAGAAGTTACGTAGTGCATCCTCTGAAATGTTTGTCAGTTGTACCATTGTCTATGTATCTCAAGTATAAAACCTATTAAGCCAAATAATATTAATTGTATTGCTCCACAAGAAGACTGTTGTGCTATACTGCCTTTTTCTTGGAGTCTGCAGAACACCTGTTAACTCACTAATGCCATTAGGCACCTTTTTTTTTTGGTCTAGCAGATTTGATTTGTTGCTTTCAGCTTTGAAAGGTGGAAGTCTCATCTGTAATGTGTCAGCTTTACAGCTGGAAAAGGTGTAATGCAGTCAGATTTATAAAGGTATGTGGTAAGCATTTAGAAATGTTCTTAAGTTTCAAGCAAGGTATCTTAAACTTGATATCCTCCAAAGTGAAGGGCAGCTTCTGCATCCATTGCTCCTTGTGGAGTTGCTTATGTTGATGCAAGGCAGCTTTCTCCCTCTGGACTTCACACCCAAGGGTCACAGGAAGGGTCGAAAAGAGATTGAGAGAGTGAAAAACAGAAAGCATAGGTCTTTATTTTTTAAAGGCTTAATGATAAAATTGACTTTAAAATGCAGTTAAAATTATATATATATATTTATCATGATTTATAACTGTGAGCAATCAAGTTTCCTCAGAGAAGGGTAGTGAGAAATGACTGCAGCTATTTAATTAGCAGAGCTAACTGCTTTTAAATGCCTACAGAACTTAGTTCCTTGAGAACAGTGAGCTTTTTAGTCTGACACTAGTAGTTATATCCAGGACTAAGGAACTGTTGGATGTTCCTGCTCCTTATCTAGTAGTTGCATGCAAAGAAAGAGTTTATAAGGAGTTCAAAAGGTGATAAATTTCATTAGTTGAAAAGTACTAATGCAAAATATATTAATCTGTTCAAGTAAAAAGAGTAAAGGTGTTGGACTCTTTTTGTATAAAGATAAATACATGCTTCCCAACACAAGCACATAGATGACTATCACAGTAAATATAGACAGCTACAAATAATTCTCTATTGCATTGGAATTTCTTTATGATGATGAGTAATAAAAGAATATCCAGAATGAAGTGGTCTCAGCAACATTAATTCTGCCTCACTGACACTTCAATGCAATGTATAGTTTTTCCTAACATAATCCTATATTATGCTTTCTTCCCTTCACAGGATGTCTTAATTTCAGAACTTTTACTTATCACCTTTTATCTTTTCCTCCTCTCCAGGAAGGCTTTTGAGTTACTTCTAAGGCTTCGCTAGACTTTCTAAGTCTCATCTGAATTTACAAGTGGTTCTTGCTATGGTAATGGAGCCAAAACTTCATCAAAGAGTCTTGGGTTTCCACTTCAATGCTGAAAACCTTGGTACCAATCCATCAGGGAGTTTGTTAGCCTCCTGTATATTTTAAATAGAAAGGAAGTTTTAGTATTTGATTTTCAAATACTGATTAATGACATGTATAGGCTAAAGGTAAGACTCGGCCTAATTTTAGAAGCATAAATTACTGAAATGGAATTAGAATTTTCAGTAGTAATTTTAATTTACAATTAAGTTCACTGATGATGCAATCAGGAGCTTTTCACTTTTTAGCTACTTCTGACCTTGTATCTTAGGCAGAAATATGTAATAGTCACAGAAGTCAAATGGATCACATGGGACTGAAACCCTTCCTGTTCTCTGCTTACCATAACCTCAGATTGAACACAGCTTCCTGTGTCAGATGCCAGATGATTCCAAATGTAAGGGGAAAAACACAAGCAACCTGTCTGATCCTAGTAACACTACATCCTGGTAGCTGCATATTTTCCTTATAGAAGTAGAAATTACTGTGTATTAAATGGGAGCTGTTATGATGCTGTAGCATGACTGAAAGGAGAATGAGCAAAAGAAAGGGAAATAAACATTTCTATTATCTTTTTAGCTAATAGCACTTCAAAGAGGCAAATTAAAATATATACATATTAAGACAGAATTGATGACAGGAGGTCATAACATTGTCATTGTACACTAAATGTCCTAGTCAGTCCAAAAAACCTCAAATGCAAATGTGCTGACAAGTTCTGGTACTCCAACTGTGAGAGTAATATGGAAAAAGGACTTAGGCATGGAAATAATTGTGAAAGACACAATGAAAGAGTGTTTTCTTCCAGGTAGCTAAATACCTCTTGGTGTCTAATTAATCTATTTAACTATATTCCATTGAGTAGGACTCCATAAAATTTTCCAACCAAACTTTATTTTAATAACTTTATTAATTAATAAAACTAAAATGAATATTTAACTTTATTTTATCCATACTTAAGAGTCCTAACTGACCCAATAGTTGCTTGTAGAGAAGCCATTCCTGTGTTTGATCATCAGATTCAACTGGGCACAAAGAGAGCCATCAAAACATATATACTAACTTGTAGAAACAGGGGTGACAGATGCAAGGTGAATAAAGGTTTCAACCAAAAAAAAAGTGATACATCTTGATGCCAAGAAAGCCATGTTAAATACAGTTATTTGGAGGTGGGAAATTAGGAATACATGATCAATGACAAAGGAACAGAAAAGATGTGAGAGGGCAGATGACCAAAAGGTCACAGGGATAGATACAGAGTGAAAGGGAGGTTAAAAGACAGTGGTCTAAGAGCTCGAGAAAACAATCAGAAGTCTTTCAAGATGATCTGTCTTGGCTGTCTAAATGTTTAAAGGACTGCTCCCATGGGTGCTCCTGTCCTTTGGGATCACTCTTTATCTGTCCCTGCAGAATAAATCTTAAAATGACTATGCTCTTAAGACCACACTGATGCACACTATGGTATATATTGTGGAGTAAAGAATGCTATGCACTCTAAATTGAATGAGATTTTTAAATTAAAAAAAAAACCAACCAAATCTCATGTTCTGTATTAGCACCTTTCAGTACATGAATGCATTCATATTCTGGAATCCTTTGCTTTTCTTCTTGCTTTGGTTATTAGTTTATGTCTGGGGTTATTTTTCATCCTGAGGAGGCTGACTGGTTAATGCAATTTTGGCAAAGGTGTACAGATTTTTTATTATTTTTTTTTAAGAAGTCTTGCAGTTTTTCTTCAAGACATTAATATTCTTGACTAGCCCAATCCCTAAAATCTCATTTCACTCCCCCTAAGGCCAGCTTGCTCCATTTATGGTCACAATGGAAGAGAGCTGATGTTGTATGTAGTTGTTGCCTGTCTTTCTAGTTACATGAAATGTTTTTCAAATTAAGATAATTAGAGTAAGACAATTAGACTGTGATAAGTATTAAAGTAGCTATGCTCTGGATCTGACAGCTTCAAAAATCCATAGAGTGCAATGGATGCTGCCACTGTCTTCAAACAAAACTTTATAGCCAAATTTTTTATTGTGCAGAATGAATTTTTATTTTTTTGCTCCACTCACCCAGAAGGAGACAACATACAGATTGTTCAATACTGAACTGTCACACAGTAGAGAAGTTAGAAAAAAAAAAAAAAAAAAGTGAATTCATTTGGAGATTTATTTGGTTTGTGTAATAGGGAGTGTAAAACAGTAAGAAGTCGGTTGCCTGGCTGTCACCTGCCTCCAGGGTACAATCAAACACTGCTAGGGAATCAATAGCCTGGGAAGATTTTTTTTTTATATATAGCTGGAGTTTAACACGAGTCTGTAAGTGTTCCAGGTGGCAGGGTCATTTGTTCATTAGTGACTTTTCACAATACACGATTGTGGTCCCACAACACGACAAGAATAATTTACAAGGAAGGAGGAAGAAAAGCAAAGAAACCCCCAAATCCAGAACTCTGAAGAAAAAAAGACCTCCAAGAAAGTCCTATAAATCCTAAGAAACACTAGTCAGGAGTGTGGCAAAGGAGAAAATAGTGCAGTAAAAGCCCATTATGCTATTCAGTTGCAGCCTAGCTGATCCACTTTGTAAAGAACTTCCTTAAATTGCTTTTGATTCAAAAGAGAGCCTGGTATCAATACTCACATCACCTTGTGTGCTTCAGGCAGAGATTTAACTTTTACATTCTTGCTTTATACTCTTTTTTTCCCCACTTTCTTAATGTAAAGCTTATAGCTGATCTGAAGGATGGATTCCAATGGGTACTGTGCTGCTAATTTAAGAAATCTGTGCCTTTTAGAGATTATTTTGTTGAAATTAGTGTAAGCACTGGTGATGCAAGATAAGAAGAAGGAGCATTACATTGCTTATGCATTTCTTCTGAAGTTTGAAAATCCTATTTAGAGACTAACATGATTTAAGACTTCCAGCAGTGTTCCTGGAAGCACAGTAAGTAAACCTTGAAGTTGAGAGAGTGGGTGTAACTCAGCTTCCAATTTCTTTTGGGGAGTGTGGAATGTAAAAGATGAACTCAGATTTGACTGAATTGAAGGCTCCAGTGTTTGGCATTTGTTGCCTGTGTGCAAATACCATGAGTTAGTAAGAGAGAGAGAAAGAAGAATCTTAGGAAATTAATTGCTCTTGGGTTTAATTTGCCTCTTTAATGACCTCTAAATAATCAATAAACAACAATACTAAATTCTGCTCTAAAAAATAAATATTTTTCTTATTTATGCTACTTTTTTAGTGAAGCAACCAAGTGCCAGCTAAGCATTTTTCAAATCCTTTTGTATTCATTCAATGCCAATTATATATTCTGGATAGCTTGCTCTGCCTGAAATTGAGCTACCAACCCCTGTGTATCTCTGAACAGAAATTTACAGGCCTATTACTTTATACTTTATACTTTTTTTATTACTTTTAATAGTGGTAAACTAATAGTTAGTAGCACTAAAAGATTGGATACCAAAAAAACAACAAAACCAAACAACAAACAACTAGAAAATTATGATATACATCCCCAACAGGCTATTTAGATTCTTATTCACGTGACACTGCTGTTCAAGTACTTTGCTCTACATGTTACTGAAGAGCAATCTGTACCATATAATAACAAAATACAAATCACTTTCCCACTGAGAACAACTAATAAGTCTTTCATCTTTTTTTATTACTAGGTCTTTATTGGAAAAAATAAATTTTGTGCACTCAGGCATAATTTTACCTTATGTCTTAATATTTGTTTGTTAACAAAATATAATTGTCCTTTCCATCATTTTCATGGAGTGTGTGGGAAGAGCTCCTGCTTGCCATCTCCTGAAAATTGGGAAGGCTTTGTCATAGGTGCATTCACCTAGCACAGTTTGAATTATTTCCCTTTGGAAGTTACTGAAATGAAAATATGCTTGTCCATGAACAAAATAAAACCACATATTTGTGTTTTCTTTCACACACTCATAGAAAAAGACACAAAAAGTTAGACACCTACAAGACACCTTTGCAAACTGTTTGAGTAACCACATCTTCTTGCACAGAATATATCACAAACATGGGTGCATTCTGGCTGCATCCAGCTTCTTTCTCATATTTTTTATAAAAAATTATCCTTGTCTAAAGAATTCAGAAGACAAAAAAAAAAGTGGAAATGTGCATGTGTCCTTTTAAAACTGTTATGTTGACATGTCAATTTATTTTATCCATAACTACTGTGAGCCCTTATCAGCAGCTCTACATATTAAAGAAACCAACAGAATTTTTCTGTGATCACAGTGCAAGCTGTTCCTTAACTCAGTATAGATGTGAGGATAAACTTATTGGAAAGCTAAAAAAGTTGATCTAATTAATCCCTTAGAGAATAATTAGTAGAGCTGAAGATATAAAATTTAAACCTCCCAGGTGGGTGTCTTTATAACAGTCTCATAGAGCACTAATAAAAGTACTCCACTTCTCCTAAGAGCTAATGTACTTGTAAAACGACCAGAGCATAAAATATTTGTGTAATAATCATGAGACTGAAGCAAGAAGACTGTTTAAAAAAATATGACTTGTCAAAGAAAATAGATCCTTAGAACACTTCCCTTCGTTTCTCCTCTAAATATTTCTAGTTACTACACTTTATGACTGTTGTACAAAATATGATCTTTTTTTAATTGGTTTTTGGTTAGTTTTGTTTTGAAAGAGAGAAAATTAATTTGCATTTGGACAGATATGTGTGCTGGATCTAATTGAATTTAACATGTGACCAATGGGTGTTGGGAAGGATAGTTAGCAACTTTGAGTCTTTCTTTTAAAGCATCCAAATAATTAATAGCATGATGAATGGTTTTCAGTTAAGACAATGTCTCCAAACACCTTTTACTCTAGTATTCAGAAGATCTCTTCTCTCAAATATCAGAGTGAAGACATTTGAAGACATCAGACATGAAGACATGTATCCCATGTAAAAAGTGGAGGAGAAGAGCAGCTGTGTCTGTCAGGCCAGGGAACCTTACTTGCATATGAAAATGTGAGTATCTCTCAGGATAACTAAAGACTTTATGGCTTTACATTTGTGACCTAAATATGAAATTTTAGTTAACTACTTAAGACTTAATTTTGTATCTCAGTCCAAGTTCTAGGTTCGTTACTGGAAGATGCAAGTGTGCATACTGACTGAGCATAATACTGAATTACAAGCTGAAAAGTCCTCTAGCAATTCTTAAGAATTACTATTCATTAAAATCTGAATTCTTTTGAACTAATACAATGTTTATAAAACAAATAGTCAATTGTTTTACAGATGTTGAACTGTCTCTAAGTGATAGCACCATGTTCACATTTCTGTGTTGAAATTTCTGTCTGATTTTGTTGAGACTACTTTTTCTAAGTCGAGGCATCATTCTCTTTTAATGATCATAATTTAATATTCTCAGGTCTCTCAAACTAGTAATGTATTTTCCTTTGACTCTGATAGGATTTTTTTTACTTACTGATTACTTGTTATTTTTATCACATATAGCAACTTCTTTGAAATATAGGGTGAACCATGTGACAGGAGATTCAAATTTCCAGCTGCCTTTTAAAGGCATGAGAGAGGGAAGAGGACCTCCACATTCAACAGACCTAGAGGTCTCTAATAGCTGTTAGAAAAAAAAAGATAAAATTAAAATTAACAATGCTCAGTGACAAGTGGTGAGGCATATGCCTGCATGTTAGTTGGGAAATGAATGACTGCGTACATTAAAGGCTTCCCTTTAATTTCCATCAATGTAGGTTGGTTTGCATTGAAATAACTCTATTTTCCTGGTTGGAATAATGTGATTTTTTGTTGATGCAGTCTAATATGGATGAATATCACAAATAAAATCTAAACAGTTCAGTCCTCTGGTAACATAAATGAGAAACTTCTCTGTGACAGTGCATCTGCACTGCTGTACAACAATGACTAGAGCTATGACATTCATTTGCCTGTGTAACCCATGCAATTATCTTGCTTGAAAAGATAATTTTTCATTTGCTATAGCACAGGTTCAAAAATTCCTAATAGCACAGGGCCATTTCTGGAAACAATACAGTGCTCTGTAGATTAGGATTTAAGAAAAGCAGGTTTTAAGATAAATAAATAGTCCATTTGTCATATATATTTACGAATAAATATTCTAAGAAGAGAGCAAGAGGAAGGGAGAGAGATAATGTCTTCCAGATGACAGGTTTCTGGATGGAATCTGAAATCTCAAGCAAGAGAAAATGTTCATTAACATTCAGATTACATGTCTTTTTGATTCACACTCCCTAAGCAAGCTAATTTGGGCTGCAGCCAACCTTCATACAGTGTGATGACAACACAATAAGCTTCACTACCTCTCTTTCATTGCTAATGATTCCCTGAGTGACAGCTGTGGTCTCTGAGCTCTGCATGACACTCCACCCAGCAGCAACCTGCAGTGTCAGAGCTGCCCCTGTCCTTGGCCTCCACTGGGCTCTCTGCAGCAAGGACACTCCACCATGTCAGAACAGCAACAAAAGGCAAGTTCTGCTCAAGACTGCACTCACATAATCATATGTGTCCTGTTTTAATGAATCCTGTTCAATGATTTTAATTTTCACATCAGTTCTCCTAACTGCACTGTCTGAAAGACCACACCTGTGGGAAGAAGAGGACAGGACAGGTGACCCTAAACTGACCAGTGAGTGTTCCAGCACTTACACCTCCTCTTCCTCATCCTTCTCACTGACATTGGTGTCTGCAGGGTTATTTGTCACAGATATTTTCCTCTCTTTGTGCAAGTTTTTTCCATTTTCTTAAATATGTTATTAGAGAAGCACTGCCACCATCACTGATGGACTTGGGCTTGGCCTGTGGTGGATCCCTCTTGGACCCATCTGGCATTGGATCTGTCTGACACAGAGGAACCTTCCAGCAGCTTCTCTCAGAAGCCACCTCTGTAGCCCTTCTCCATAGGGCTATATAAGAATAGCTATTGTAACAATTCTTAATCTTACCTTTATAAAAGCAGAGAAGTTTTAAATTAACTGATTGCTCATTTCCATGTTGAGAAAACCAGGACATCATATTATTAGGAAATTAAAACTCGTGTATGTTATAAAGAACTCTGCATAACCATGCATCAAGGGACTGAGTCTTAGTGGAGGACTGTTGCAATATCCTTAAAGTCTATAGAATTGTAGGGGCTGTTCAATTGGATTAATTAGTCATATACACACACATATATATATATATATACAATACAATCCAAATTTAGGAATAAAAAAACCTGGAGCACTGACTTCTTTTGTAAATGTGGGCAGGTGAAAGACAAGTGGAGAGTCACCAGATCATGTTTTTCCAGGTAAGAGCAGGCTGCCATCCTTCTACTGCCTCTCTCTTTTATATTTGACATTAACAGCAGGGTATTTTGGCATCATATCTGGCATAAGCAGCACAGGTGGAGCAGCTCCAGTGGCAGGTTCCACACTGAAAACTGCTACAGTTTATAGACCTTTGCAGAACAAGGCAAAATCTGTTGAGCAACTGATTATACATTATATTGCAGTCATAAAATACAACCCATAAAATGAGTCTGTTAATAGTGAATGAAATATATTGTCTGCATGTAATAGAAGAAATCCATTGTTTTTGGAGTTGAGAAAGGAAAGCTAGCTACTGATTAAACAATTCTACTATTCTTAGGCCAGGTTGTGATTTTTTCCACATATATCTGCTAGGTAAATGTGAATGCTCTCACTACATCTGGCTCTGTTCCAACCTTTGCTGTGCAGTTTTCTTATTTAGAATTGGGAGTTTAATTTTGCAGCTTCCCTCATTTCCTTTTTTGATGCAAATATGCATAAGCCATTTCTATGTGCACAAGAATTTTAGCATAATAAAGGCACTAGAGTGAATCTCTGGTTACTGGATCAGAGCAGAAATTTCTTCCATTTCATATCTGGTTTTAAAGCGTGGATTACTTAAAAAATGCATTTATTAAGTCTGACCTACTTTTTAATCTTCAGTATTCCAGTTTGGTTTCCTTACAACATGTGGAGCTTGAAGTCTGCTCAGGTTGCTTTAATTGCTATAGGGAAAAAATGTTCATTTGCTTTAGGCATCATGCCTCAACAAACTGTGCATGGGGCTGGGAACTGAAAATTCCTCAGTTTATGTTTTGCTGGTGATTGTCTCAGCTATGCTGAACGTGTTTGCCATCAATGGGTTTTACATGCTTGTGCTTGCAACTGTGCTAAGGAAGACTGCCTTTGGGTGATGCTAGTCATGCTCAGCCTCTTCTCAAACTAAAATTGTGCAGAATCTGGCTTAATATTATCTCAAAATAGCAGCAGTTTTCGTTAAGTCTTACAGGAAATTATTACAGGATGAATGAGACCAGTAGTAGAATTATTGAGATAGGAAATTAATATTGACAGTTCTTTACCTTCTTATTAAAAATGAAACAGAAGTAATAACGAACTTTCTCATGTATGACTAGAAAAAGGAAAACAGTAGCCAAGATTAAAGACATGACAATGATAATTATTTAAAGTGATGAAATACCAAAATAAAAGTGAGGAGAGGAAAGATTTCTAGCTACAGCTGAATGTTATGTGAAAGCAGTTATACAAAATTGTCTGCAGGTCTGAGAGGTGTCTTAAACATTTAAATAATAATAAGATAGTACCTCTTAAACAAAATTTTGCTAGTATATTTTTAAGCACTTTGATATATATTAATTTTGTGTAAAGACTGAAAGGCTGTTACTGAGACTTTTGAATCCCACAGTGCCAGAAGCTGATGTGATGTTGTTTCTCCTCTTCTGGAAAATTAAGACAGAATGGAAGTCTTCACTAAAAATGAACAGATGGAGAAAATATTTTTGGAGATTAGTTTGAGGTTTTGAAAACATATAGCCAAGGTGCCTCTGTGTTATGAGATCTGAGGTTTACTGGTGTAAACGCTGAAGAGAAACAGATTTCAAATCCACATATACAACCATTTGTTGAAAAAATATCTTAAAAGCTTAGAGAATTACAGATTACCACATATAAGTGCTTAATATAACCATATAGTATAATTTAACATACTCTCATACTACATTTACCATTGAGACACATTAATTTCATTCATTCTGAGTCTATGGCAGTGAGGAAATAGATGGCAGATAAGGAAGTGCAACTCTGCAGCCAGAGAGGTTACTGTAAGCTTTAGGGTTCCTGGAATGGTGTTACACTCTTTACTGTTTGCTTGCTGATTATGCAGCTCTCTACAGAAGAGAAGCCTGAAATTGCCCTTCTTTTCTTCTAGGGCTGACACCTTAACGCTCCAACTCATATAATGGTAGAGGAATTGTACAAAAGAAGCATAGATTATTGAACAGTGCTGTGTCCCTTACTTCCAAAGCTTTCCAGAACTCAGTTCCAAGTTTTAAATGTATAAATAGGACTTGTGAGCAACAGAATGTTGGTAAAACAGGGATTGTGTAGCTGTTGCTGACTAGTGCTTGCTCAGTGCCAAAGCCTTTTCTGTTTCTCACTTTGCCCTGTCAGCGAGTAGGCTGGGGGACCACAAAAGGTTGGGAGGGGACCCATTTGGGACAGATGACCCCAACTGGCCACAGGGATGTCCCAGACTATAGGACATTGTGCTCATCAATAAAAGCTGAGGGAAGATGGAGGATGGGGGGTGTGGGGGGGGTGACATTTGTCTCCCAAGTAACTATTATGCATGATAGAGCCCTGCTTGATGGCTGAACACCTGCTTGCTAATGGGAAGTAGCAAAATAATTCCTTTATTTTTTTCTCTTGTGCATGAAGCATTTGCTTTACTTAATGTTTTTATCTGTTATCTATTTTATGTTTTTACCAAGTTTTTCACTTCTACCTTTCTGATTCTCTCCCCCATCCCATTGTGGGGGAAGTGAGTGAGAGGTTGTGTGGGATTTCTCTGCCTACTGGGCTTAACCCACAAAAAAACAATTTTATAATCTTTCTCAGGTTTACTTGAAGTCCTGTTTACACCTAGGGGCATATAAAAGTGCTAGTTTTAGTCTATTCAGTCTCTTGATCTCAGTGGCTCTTTTACTATCCTGTATCTATTTTCATGTTGAAGTTTTCCATGGGCTAGCAGGTGAGATCAGATTTGGAGATGATGTTTCATGTAGATACAACTGACAGCTGTTAATTCTGCCTCTCTCTCTGAAACACAGTGCTTCAAACTTTCACTTTGCAGTCCTCCATTTGGCTTGTCTTTCTCAGTACTGCTGCCTAATCTCAACATATAGTGAGAATATAGTTGATGAGTTGGCAGTAGTGAGATGACAGGCCCCAGAAGTCTTTGCCATCACTAAAAGATCGTTAGTCCTCTTCTACTTTTTCTCCAGGGTGCTTGGGTTTGATTCCAGAAATCTCTCTTCCTGAAGGATAATGTGGAAATCATTGCCCTTGACCCCTTTCCAGCGTTGCTCTTCTCCTTGGGCTTCTTGACCAAGTGTCAAAACTAGGTGTTTCTCAAGTTGTGGCCATACTCCTGATGGAGATACCTCTGGCCTTGAGTAGAATATAGCATTAAAAATGTATAATGGCACATCTACACTCCCTAAATACTCATGCAAACAGTACCAGAACAAGCTAGACTTAGTCTGAAAGAAGAAATCAATAAAGTTAATGAAAAATTAAATATCGGTACAAAAATGTGTATGCAGATTGGATATCTAGTGATTGAAAATTCCAGTGAGGGAGTTTTCAGTATTTTTGTTTGAGAATGACTTATAAAGGATATGTTATTGAAAAGAAGCTGAGAAGCTTTATTTTCACATGGGCCAACTATCTGCTTAAACTCACATTTATAAGGGAGAGGTGACTTGAAATTGCTGACTTAAGAGCAAAAATAGGATATCTGGTATTTTTTTAAAGAGGGCTGGATGAGAGAGACATCTTTGACCAAGATGTATCCAAGATGTGAAGAAATTTAACCATATAGAGGGCTTAGATCACTGTATTTTGCAGTAACATCACACATCTTCCTCAACAAGCATCACATTTATCATTCTTTCATGAGGGCATCCCCAGTGTCTGCAAGGAAACACAATGTGACCACCACTGTAATTCTTAATTACTACCTGAAAGAAAATGTGAGGAAAATTCTAATTCCAGGTGCTCTTCACAAATTGTCACAACTCTTAGAGCTCTGACATGAGTTTATGAGATCACACATCTTCAAGGAACTGCTCTTTTACTGAGTGACCTAGTCTCTCAATTATTTTAATACCCCCTCATCCCCTCAAAAGCAACTGTGAATTAAATGCTTTTGTAAAAGTACTTTCCCTATGGATTGACTTATGGTTGATAATTTATTGGTCTGAAAAAGAGTAGAGACAGACAGAAATCAATATATACATTCCATCAGGCATCCAGATACTCAGTGCCACTAATGAAATTAAAAAAAAAATAAATAATAATCCAGCATGCTCATTAAATGTGCAGTCTGCCATATTTACACATTTTTTTAATACCTCCAGGAATGGTGACTCCACCACCTCCCTGGGTTGCCTGTTCCAATGCTTCAACACTCTTTCAGTATGGAATTTTTTCCTAATATCCAATCTAAACCTCTGCTGGCACGACAAGGAGATGGACATACAGCTGAACACTAAAATACTTTGCTTCCAGGGAAAATATTTTTGATGCTTACTCAAACCTTTCCTGTTATACTATCAAAAAAGTAAATTACCAGCCATTTTCTTATCTTAGTCATACAACTCTGAGACAGCTAGGCTTGTGCAGCTGGCAACACAGACATCTTCCAGGTGACCTAACAGCAGCCCCACAGTCCTAAAGGCATCAAGGAGGCAGGAGTTTGGTGAGGTGTGCAGAAAGAGAACAAGAGACATCATGAATTCAAACATTCAAACCTTCCCAACATGAATTATCTCCTCAGTGTCTCCTTCTAGGATCTGCTGCTGCTTCTTGGAGGACTGCTGAAAAAGATACTGCTGCATTTTGGATAACACTGCCTTAATGCATTAAGTCCATTGAGTAAAAACAGAATTTAGGCTTCCCCCAGTCCCTTGAAGTTGCTCTGTACTCTTCAGGGCAGTTCTAAAAGACATGATAATATGTAATTATTATATTTTATATATTAT